>JARBWK010000008.1:128851741-129090292 GCA_030556195.1 Anolis apletophallus | reverse complement strand
CGGCCGCAGACCCGTCCAGCAGATTAAAAACAAACACCACCTGGGCTCGATCGTTGGCGAACTCGTTGGGGCGTTGCTCCAAATAGAGTTCCACTTGGCAAACAAAAACCCCCACCTGGGCCGGATTGCCACTGAAGCGCCGGGTGGGCTCACCCCGGGTGCCGTCCGGCCCGGGTCCGCAGCTCACCCACTCGTTGCATCTCTTGCACCTGGGCATCGGTCAGGTTAGCCATGGCGACAGTGGGGACGATGGGAGCCTGGGTGCGCTGCCTGCGGTTCCTGGTACGTCCCGTGCGAAAGGGGTTCGAGGAGTTCTCCGGCCAACTGTCACAATCACGGACTTAGAACTGCCCCTTTAACACACACACGGAGACGTTGCAAAGGCTAACTACTTTATTGAGTATATAAAACAGATCAAAAGGTGAATAGTCCAGTAATATGCAAGTGTTCAAAGTATAAAGCAAATAGTCCAAAGTATCGTAGCAAAAAGCTTGAAGCGTGGCAAAGCTCCGCAAACCAATGCGGATCAGGAAACAGGACAAGGTTTCGCAATCCAATGCGAATCAAGGACCAGGGCACGGTGCCGCAAACCACTGCGGCTCAGGAAACAAGGCAAAGGCAAGGCTTGATGACCACTATGGACTGGTGGTCCCACTCCGCTTCGCGCCTATTCAGTATAGACGTGGCCGGAGAACTGAGGATCAGTTCCCACGGGCCGTATTTCCAATCCTCGGCCGGGACCCCGACGATCTAGGGCCCGGCGCCCAGTCTCTACTTTCCGAACGGTGACGGTCTAGGGACAGATGCCAGCTCCTCCTGCCCTCCTCTATGTCCCTGCGCCTGTTATGAGAACGGCCCCGCTCTTCCAGCCTAGTATCGCTATCTTCCTGAGAAGCAGCCTCCCGAAGTTTCCATCCGCTAGCCTCCATCTGCTGCTCGGCCAGCTCCTGGGAACCTCGGCCATTTGGGAATTCATAACTATCTCCGCTATCTGCTTCGCTGCCTCCCATCTCCACCTGGTCCGCTCCTTCCCCGGGAGAATGCTCCCATTCGAAATCCCAGGCTAAACTCTCTGCCGGTGGACTGAGCAAAGGCACGGCTGACCAATCTTGCTCTGGGCCTTCCAACTCATCCTCCGAGTCCCTTTCAGCCTGTGCGGGTCCCAATGCCAACGGGACCCCCGGTGCATCACCCCTCCCCCGTGGCCCGGGCGGACCCATGGGTGCTACACCAAAGTTCTCACTTATGAAGTAATTGTTACATCCATTTAAGTTTGACCCACTTAAGATCCACTCTTCGGCTAAAGAAGGCTCCCAGAATAATTTATATACATCCAAATTGCCAGCCCCATATAGAGAAGAACTATAGAATCAGTTACTGGATATTAAGTCAACACCTCTTTAATTCTACAGATTCAGAATATTTTCTTTGGTTGGGACTAGTAATTGGAGTCTCCGTTCATCATATACACATATATGTATAGACACATGCACACACACACCAGCCTTCTGGTAACTGACCCCCCCCTTGGGATGTTGAACTACATTTCCCATTGTCTTGCCTAGGTTGATGATAATAGTATTTGTAGTCCAGGAGAGCACCAGATTATGAAAAAATGATGTTTACCATATACAGCCTGAGTATTTCTGTAGACATTTGTCTCTCTTCTTCTTTCCCCTCCTCTTATGATTACTATCACCGCTTGTATTGCCAAACAGGAAACACCGTGGTCCTAAAACCAGCCAGCTCCACCCGCCTTGCAGCCCTGTTCTTGGCTGAGGTCTGTTCCCAGGCTGGCCTTCCTCCTGGGGTCCTCAATGTCATCACAGGTGACCCGGGGCTGGGAGAGGACTTGGCTACCCATCCGGCATTGACAAAGTGGCTTTTGCTGGTTCTGCTGAGGTAAGATCTGTTCTCCACTCATGGTCGTGACAAAGAGGTCTAGATAGGGTCTTGTTCTTTTCAGTCAGCCCTAAGCTAGTACCTGCTGGTGCGCCTGAAGAGCTGGATGCATTTTGTGTGGCTCTAAGCTATTGTCCTAAGAGTTTCTATATGGCGATGTCTTCAATCTTTTGGACTCCAGTTCCCTCCATGCTTACCATTGGCCATGCAGGCTGGGTGTTCAGGGTATTGAGAGTTTAGACCAAAAGTTTCAACCCCTTTAGCACACTGTGCATGAGGATGTCCTCCTGCTGTTATGTCGGGTTGTTGGGCATGTTTTTGGGAAACCATGTCACTTCTGTGTAGCACAAGCAGCAGGTGAACATCCATTGTGATTTGTTTCCTCTTTCTGAAGCTAAATTGGATATTGTATTATTGTAGGAGAAACTTCATATGATAGCATTTTCAGGGTGGCTAGAAGCTTCCATGTTATTGTTGTTATTCTTGTTGTTACGATTATCATCATTATTATTAACTTTATTTATACTCCACCTTTCTCCCCATGGGGACTCAAAGCAGCTAACAATCCCACACTTTAGTCATAGTTTAAAGAGCACAGTATAAAACTTTTTTTCTTTTTTATAATTTTTATTGGTTTGCAAAGCGATAAAAGACACACACGCAGCAACATATGGCTGCTTGACATATCCAAACAACCCCATGCCCCCCACCCCCACATATACCTTGACAAACAGAAGAATACAAACAATGAGTACTTCCTACTCTCTCTCAGGTTCCCCTGCTATATGTCCAATATTAATCCCAAAAATAAAGGAGTATATAAACAATGTAACTATATATTTCCTTATTCGCCTATTCGAACCTCCTCTGTATGGTCCAAGTGGGTTATACAGTGGTTTATGCAGACAGTATAAAACTTAAAAAGCAAATAATATGATTTGTTTGTTTGTTTGTTTGTTTACAGTATTTATATTCTGCCCTTCTCACTCAGGGCAGATTACATTGCACATAGACAATTTAACATTCCAGCTTCATGAGGGTATATTCGAATCCCAGCCACCGAGGGAGCTGTTGCTTTGCTGTCCACTTGTGACACCACGTCCTTCGATGAAGTACTTCCTCATTCCTTTGCCCGTTGCTGGAGATTTTTATGGCAACATAAATTAGTTAAATTAGCCTCCCTGCATAAGCAGTACCTAAATTTCCTACTTGACAGATGCAACTGTCGTTCAGGCTGCAAAGGTCAAGAGCAAAATAGACAAATGGTCGGGAGCTTACTCTGACCTGGGCTGGCTTCGAACTCATGACCTTTCAGTCAGTGGTGATTTAATGCAGCTGACTCCTAGCTGGCTGCACCACATCCCGTTCCTTAGTACAGTTAATGAAGGGAAAACAGATTAAATGTAAAAAATACACTTTTAAAAGACTTTAAAACTCACAACCTCACCCCCCTCCAAACCCTACCACATTTCCCTAGCAGCAGGCCCTTTATTCTTCCCCAAATGCCTGTGGAAAGCCAGCAGGGGTGAGGCCCTCCTAGTCTCTCTTAAGAGGGAGTTCTACATTCTGGGAGCAGCCACCAAAAAGGCCCTCTCCCATGTTCTCACCAAATGCGCTGGAGCAGGTAGTGGGACAGAGAGAAGGCTCTCCCTTGTAGGTTCATAGAAAGAGATACCGTCCTTCAGATAACTTGGAACGGAGCTGTATAGTGCTTTGTAGGTCAAAACCAGCACCTTAATAATTTAAAAAACCTCTTTGTTTATATTCCATCCTACCTCCACAAGGGGACTCAGGTTGGATAACAAAACACTAAAAAAACACATAGAGACAAACATTCAATACCTCACCACAAAAGCAGACGAAGATACAATTTGTATTGCCAGCCAGTGGAGTTGTTGCAACAGTGGAATTGTCTGCTCTGTTAGCAATCTAGCTGCTGTTCTTTAAACCAACTGAAGTTTCTGAGCACTTTTTAAAGGCAGTCCCATGTGGAGTGCATTACAGTAGATATTACCGGGATATAACCAAGGCATGTACCACCATGGCCATATCTGACTTCTCCAGGAACGGGGACAGTTGGTGCACTAGCTTTAACTCCTGGTCACTGCTGATACATGGGCCTTCAAGTTTAGAGCTGAATCCAGGAGTACCCCCAGACTGTGAACCTGCATTTTCAGGGGAAGTGTGACCCCATTTAATATAGGCTGACTCCCTATTCCCATATCTGTCTTATAACTGACCAGTAATATGAACTTGCTCTAAATTCCCAGTCCTTAAGAAGCTCTCTGAGGTGCTGAATTCCAATACCAAATTAGGTCCAATGCCTCAGTTGGCTCCTTTAATTTTTTTTATTAAAACCCAGAGCAGATCCATCACCCAACTGTCATGGAAACTGCTCAGAATTTCTTCTCTCAATAGTAGATTAAGTTTTCTTGCAAGGAGACTCCACTTGAACTCTCATGGCCTTTCCTCAGTGACCCAATGTGGGTAGAATGGAATGGGTTTTTGGCCTTTTGTCTCTTTTTATTTACCTTGGCTTTCCCATAACCTAGTGTCGTCAAGTAGTGTTTGACTACAAGACTCCTCCATCATGGGAATAGTCCAACACCTGTGTAAGGTGTCATGTTGGGTGAAGGTTGAGTTGACACAAGCTTAGGTGACATAGTGAGCTCTATGGTTCCAACAGGAATCAATATTTTGGCCAGTGTAGGAGTTGTGTTTTCTAAGAGTGTGAAAGATAAGCCACTAAATCAGTGGTTCTTATCCTGTGGGCCACAGACCAACAGTGGGCCGCGAGGATGAAAATCTGGGCCACAAGCCTCCTTCCTCTTTATTTATTTATTTATTTTATTTTTATTTCTGCTCCCTTCTTGTTGCTGACCATAGCATATTTTCTGTATCAGAAACTAGGTTGGGAACCACTGCTCTAAATGTACTCACCTGTCGTGCATGGAATTGTGTTATTGCTGTAGGTGGGCCGCAGTGTACGCCGGGCCACTGCCGGAACTGGCAAGAAGCTTTCTCTGCAGCTCGGAGGAAAATTGCCCTTCATTGTCTTTGATTCAGCAGATCTGGATAGTGCAGTTGATGGGCTGGTCAATGCTATCTGGTTGAACCAGGGACAGGTAGGCTTCACTGAGTGATTTTTTTTTTGCCGTGTCAGGAGCGACTTGAGAAACTGCAAGTCGCTTCTGGTGTGAGAGAATTGGTTTTGGATTTCAATTCCCAAAATTCCTAACAACCGGTAGGAAATCCAAAACACCTGGAGAGCCACAGTTTGCCCATTCCTGCAATATTTCCTATGAAAGTGTGAAGTCGGTAAGCTTGTTTCTACAATGCCCCTTATAACCAGATTCCTCCTGTGTGGGGCAGTCATTAAAATGCAGTGGCTTTTATTTGTCCCCTTGTGTTCAGGTCCACAGTGCTGGGTCCCAGCTGCTTCTGCAGGAATCCATTGCCAAAGACTTCATTCAACGCTTGAAGCACCGAATGGGGCAGCTCCGTTTGGGGGACTCCCTGGACAAGGCTGTGGACATGGTCGCCTTGATTGACGAGAAGCAGCGAGGTGTCATTGAAGGTCTTGTGGAGGCAGCACGGGCTGAAGGCGCTGAGGTAAGCAGTGATGTGCCCGTCCTTTCAGGCCTTTTGGAAGGGAGTAAAGAATTTGCTAAGGTCACTAAAGACAACAGCCTTGGCCTCCTCCACAGCCCTTGAAGTTTTTAAAGAGGGCAACCATATCATCTCTCAGTCTTCACCAAGTTGAACACACCAAGCTCCTCGTATGTTTTATTTTCCATTCCTCTTATTGTCCTTATTGCCCTTCTCTGAATCCACAAAGTTGTCTAAATCTTTCTTAAAATGAGGTGTCCTGAACCGAACACTGTATACCAGATGAAGTGTATATCCCTGATTGATAAAATTATCTTTCTCAAAATCCAGGATTTTTGTTTGATTATACTCTTCTTTGAACTGTCCCACAGTCACCAATTACAACATTACATTTATTTATTTATTTATTTATTTACTTCATTTATATTCCGCTCTTCCCACCCCGAAGGGGACTCAGAGCGGATTACAGTACATATACATTGCAGACAATCCCTGCAGCTTAGCATACATACATATATTGACGAACATAGATGAACAAAGACGAAGAAAGAGGCAATTTTCTGGTAAACTTCTGACAAACTTCTGGCCACCAGGGGGAGCTGACGCACTCTTCATCTCCCTCAGCATTTTCCAGCTTCCCTTGTTGTTCTTCCGCATTCCTTTCAGCGATTCCTGGAGTTCTTTAATGGGCTCATAAATCCGTCAAAATTTGCCTCCCCACTTAATGTGGTACCTTTATATCCTTTATCTCCTACTTTACTGTCTTTATCTCCTACTTGACTGTCATTTCTACCCAAAGTACTAACAGAAAGACAGAATGTGAATATTTTGATGATGATAATGATAATTTTTCTGTTATTTTTATTTTATTTTTATTTTAAAAATATTTTTATTGTTATAGAACTATAGAAACAAAAACACAAAAATACAGTGAAAGTGGGGGAACTTTTTTTTTCCAATGTAAGGTTGGAAAAAAGTTGACAGGCAAAGAATAAGAGTGGCAGTTCAAAAATAGGAGTGGAGAAAGAGAAAATAATAATAAGATGAAAAGAAAAAAATAAGTAAAATAAAAGTAAAAAATTAAAATAGAAAAGGTCTTCCAGTCATCCATCCTTCGATATATCAAACATTATAGTCACTGTAAAAATCTTGTTTAATGTCTTTTCCACCTGCGGGTTAAATCCCATGAATACGAAAAGAAAATATTTAATCCAGACCATTCTCATCTTTTTAAAAATTTGTTAAACTTGTCAAATCTGTTTGTGAAATATTTGCTAGGGTTGTATGAGAATGAGCAAATACCTGAAATTAATGACAAACTTTTTATCTTCTTCACTATGGCGGCAAGAATTACTTGTGCAAGACATTGGAAATTAGACACGATACCAACAAAATAGGAATGATTGGACAAGATTCTTGAAATAAAGGATAGGGACACATTTTTACTTAAGAGAAATACTGGCGGAAAAATCTCACAAACGTTTTTCTGTTATTTTTAGATCTTCCAGGTCAAAACATCTCTTCCATCAAGTGGCCTGTTCTACCCTCCAACCTTAATCACTGGTGTGCACACTACCTCTCGCTGTGTTAGGGAAGAGGTAAGAAGGCGCATGGAAGCCATCTCTTAGAAATGGCTTGAGAACCAAGCTTTAGTATTCAACTAGTTATTTAGGTGGTAATAAATTAGCTGTATGTATATGGAGAGAGTTTCCCTCACCACTGAAAAAGTGGCCTTTTCCACAACCTTAGCTTCAGATGCACAGATGGCATGAGTTTCAGTCTAACATGGGTCCCATCATCTTTTATTTTTAGATAGTATGTAAACCAGTGATTCCCAACCCTTTTTGACCAGGCACCACTTTGACCAGGGATCACTCTCCAACATTAGTACCAAAGGGGGTTATGAATTGGGTTTTGGTCAACTTTTGATTAGATTTGTTTATCTGGGGTGCTAATTCCGAAAACTGCATTGGATAGACCACATTAGCTCTAGTTTCTGATACAGAACATATGCCATCCAGTAGTCACCATCTGGTCACCCATAGAAAACCATATTAAATAATCTAGAACTGATGTGGTAGTAGTAATCTTTCAATGGGTAGTCAGCCTCTCCCCTCCCGACATCCCCATTGCCTCGGCACTATTCGAGGGTTTCGCAAGACCAATCGCTCTTGTTGCTGCGTGATTTCAAAGCAGTGGTGTAGTAATGGTGAGGCCATGAACCATATTTTTGTTCTCCACGGACCACAGGTTGGGAACCACTGAAGTAAACAAAGGATAATTGTACTTATCTGTCACCCATGTCTGGGAAATAAATCTACTCCTATAGAGAAGTCTGCCCTCTTGTGGAAAAACAATTACAGTATTGATAGAGTTTATCTAAAAATAAAGGAAGCTGTGTTTGTCTAAAACAGGGCTGCCCAACTGCCGGCCCGGGGGCCATATACGGCCCCCCAAACCCCGTCCCTACGGCCCCCTAAGCATTTTAATAAAAAATAAAAATTGAAAAATAAAATAAATAATTTTTTTTTAAAAAAAAACCTTACTTTCGGGTTTGGAACAAGTATCGCGAGAATACGCAATCCACACGGGATTTTGCTGTCAACGCGAGATCACGCCGGCGTTGACAGCGAAATCCCGTGTGGATTGCGTATTCTCACGATACTCTTCGGCTACTCTACTACTGGATCGCTGAGTCCCACAGACGCGATTAGGACCTTCTTCGACTCGGTCAGTTGTCGCCTCTCTCCTCGTCCGGGTACTCCTGGATCCTGCGCGTTTGGAAAAGGTAGGCCGAAGCAGGGGGCTCCTCATTCCCTCCCCCCATCTCCCCTCATGTATTAAATATACAATTAAATATATTTAAAGATGAAATAAGGGAGATGGGAGGATGGAATTAAATATATTTAATATTAAATTAAAATAAGGGGAGAGGGGAGGATGGAATTAAATATATTTAATATTAAATTAAAATAAGGGGAGGATGGAATTAAATATATTTAATATATTCACCCCAGGATTGGAGAGTGTCGGCCTAGTGTGGGAGTCCCGGAGAGCCTGGCGATTCTGCTGGTGTACCGTGCGCCTAGCGCACCGGCAGAGAGCCAGGCGCGGCTGCTGGAGACTGCGTCGGCGTGGACATTGAGGTTTCCCAGACTCATTGTCCTGGGTGACTTCAATGTCCACGCCGACGCAGCCCCCATTCCATCCGCGGCCGCGGCCCTAATTTCGACCATGGCGACATTGGGCCTCTCCTTATGTAACTCGGGACCCACGCACTCGGCTGGGCACACCCTCGACCTGGTGTTCAGTGCAGGGTTCAAGTGGACCTAGCCTCGGTAATCGAGGTTCCATGGTCGGACCACTGTGCTCTAAGTATCCGGGTTGAGCAACCACCTCCCCCATGCATGGGCGCGAACGGATTTTGTTCGCCCAAAGAGACTTATGGAACCCGAGAGGTTCCTGAATGCTCTGAGGGATCTGGAGTCTACCAGCGTCTCAGTCGATGAGCTGGTGCAGGCTTGGAATGCCTCACTAGCTAGAGCTCTCGACGAGATTGCCCCTAGGCGCCCTCTCCGACCCGCAATCATCGGTCCCCTTGGTATACAAGGGACCTCAGGGTTATGAAGCGGGAGAAGAGACGGTTAGAGCGCGAGTGGCGGAAACTCCGTGACGGAGCCTCAATATCGGCTTATAAGTTATTCAAAGAAACTTATGAGCAAGCTGTCAAGGCAGCCAAAAAGTATACTTCTCTGCCTTGATAGCGTCTGCTAGCTCACGCCCGGCTCAACTCTTTAAGGTAATTCGATCTCTGACGACGGTCCCTACCGTCCCAAAAACAGCGATCAGGCCCTTACCGCCGTGTTTTCCAGAGCTTTTGCAGACAAGATACTGAGCCTCCGCCGGGACCTCCCGGCCACAATTGATACAGTGAGAGAGCTCGAGACTCCGTGGCCCTCCGCCGGGCCCACCATCGACCGGTTTCGGCCACTGGACGCAGATGCTGTTGATAAGATAGTGGCTGCGGCTCGCCCCACCACCTGCTCCCTCGACCCGTGCCCCTCCTGGCTTGTTAGATCTTGCCTGGAGGGGTTACTGGGCCTCTGTTGAATGTCATAAACAGCTCCCTTGAGCAAGGAGTCTTTCCAGAGTGCTTAAAAGAGGCGGTGGTGGCTCCATTACTGAAGAAACCATCATTGGACCCTGCAGTTCCCTCCAACTACCGCCCAGTGTCGAATCTTCCATACCTGGGCAAGGTAGTTGAGAGGGCAGTAATGGAGCAGCTGCAGTCCTTCTTAGATGATGCAACATGGCTTGACCCCTTCCAGTCCGGCTTCCGTTCGGGGCATGGGACGGAGACGGTCCTGGTCTCCATCACAGACCAACTCCGCTGCCAGCTCGACCAAGGCGGGTTTGCGCTGCTCGTGTTATTGGACCTCACGGCAGCGTTTGACACGGTCGACCACAATCTTTTTGATCCACCGCCTGGCCATGGCCGGAGTGAGGGGACTGTCCTTAAATGGCTGTCCTCCTTCCTCCGCCAGCGGTCTCAGCGTGTGAGGAGGGGCGGGAGGTCTCCGAGGGCTCCCCATTAGTGTGTGGAGTCCCTCAGGGGCCATTCTCTCCCTCTATTATTTAACATCTACATGCAGCCGCTTGCACAGCTGGTGCGGAGTTATGGGCTGGTCTGCCATCAGTACGCCGATGACACCCAGCTCATTCTGAGGATGGAGGGCAGGCCGGAATCCATCCCCGATAATTTCAACATTGCCTCGAAGCCGTTACTGGATGGCTGCGAGCCAGTAGGTTGATGGTGAATCCGGCGAAGACGGAGATCTTGTGGCTGGGCGGCCCGGGCGGGGTGGGTGCCCGGCTTCCGACCCTGGACGGTGCGGCGCTGCATCCAGCGCCGTCTGTGAAGAGCCTGGGTGTCCAGTTGGACTCCCAGCTGACCATGGAGGCCCAGGTCTCCATGGCCAGCAAGGCTGCTTTTTCCACCTCCGCCAGGCAAGGAGGCTGGCCCCTACCTCTCCCGGAGCGACCTAGCCACGGTGATCCAAGCCACGGTCATCTCAAGGCTAGACTACTGTAACGCGCTTTACGTTGGCCTGCCTATGTCGTCGATCCGGAAGCTCAAGCTGGTGCAGAACACTGCCGCCCGGCTCCTGTCTGGGGCACCAGCAGGATGCCGTATAACACCAATTCTGCAGGATCTGCACTGGCTGCCTATTGAGCACCGGGTCGCCTTCAAAGTGCTGGTTCTTACCTTCAAGGCCATACACGGCCAGGGGCCAGCGTATCTGAGGGACCGTCTCACCCCATATTGCCCAGCGAGATCACTTCGGTCCGAAGAGGCCAACCTGTTGGTAGTACCATCTGTAAAGTCGGCACATCTAACATCGACCCGCCGGAGGGCGTTCTCTATTATAGCTCCCACACTATGGAACGCCCTCCCGGCCGAAGCCAGAGCCCTGAGAGATCTGCTGCCATTTAGACGGGCCTGCAAAACTCATTTGTTTAGGCAGGCCTTCGGCGAGTAGGCCTCGTCTATACTCTCTGGGCTGTGATATCTCCTGCTGCTCAATTGTTATATTGCATTTTGCTGTTTAATTGTTTTAACTGTTTTTAACTGTTTTTATGTTTTAACCTGTGGCGTTGTGCCACTGGCTCTGTGAGCCCCATGAGCCCCCGGGAGTCGGCGGCGAAGAAGCCCCAATAAATAAATAAATAAATAAATAAATATTAAATTAAAATAAGGGGAGAGGGCGCCAGGGAGAGCGCGCCAGGGAGAGGGCGGAGCCGGGGCCGGGGGCAGACCCTACGGCCCCCCAGGTCATCAGTGACCGGAATTCAGGCCCCTGGGCTGGTAGAAGTTGGACAGTCCTGGTCTAAAACACTGATTCTCAAAGTGGGTGGTACCGCCCCCTGGTGGGCGGTAAGGCGATCCAAGGGGGTGGTGGGAGGCTCAGGGGAATTTGGGGGGTGGTGAACCCCTTTTAGGGGGCGGTGAATGATTGGCCATTTAGGAGGGGTCGCACGGCCCTCTTCTTTGGTCCCGCTTCCTTCGCTTTGACCCCCACACGCAGTGCAGTGTGAAGGCTGCAGTGCAAAGGTCTCCATCTCCTCCGGCGGAGCCTCCCATCCACAGCGGAAGAAAGCACAGTCTTTCCCAACAGAGGCGGCGGCAGCGGAGGAAGCAGGAGAGCCCGGGGCTTCCGTGGGGAGAGCAGCCCTCGCTTCTTGGCCATGGCTGCCTGTCCCCTCAGAGCCCTCTCCGGTGGTGGCACGGCGAGCAGCAATGAAAATACATCCTGCATATTAGATATTTGCATTAGAATTCATAAGAGTAGCAAAATTATTTATGAAGTAGCAATGAAAATATGGTTGGGGGTCACCACAATATAAAGAACCTTATTTAGGAGTCATGGCATTAGAAAGGTTGAGAGCCACTGCATTAATACATATATCATTCTGCTTAATTGCTATTAATTTCTTTAAAAAAAATTAATTTCTAGAGGGGCGGTGAGTAAATTTTTTTCTGGAAAGGGGGCGGTAGGCCAAAAAGTTTGGGAACCACAGGTCTAAAAGAAAAATTCCAAAAAGACAATACACTCGGTTCTGCAGATTTGGCTTTTGCAAAGTTGATCTTGAATTTGATTAAAAGATTATCTATAGGAATCTCTAGTCCTCCAGTGTTACTCTGTGTTAAGCGTCATCCGGAAATGGTGCAGGAGGATCTACAGGTTCCTAAAGAGGTGCTCTCTCAGGTTAAAAAAGTGATTTTTTTAATTTGCAGTTTCCCATTTTCAGCTAGAGTTGAACCAACAAACCATTTGAGATGAATGACAAATCAATACGCTTGTAAATTCCATTAATTCAGCTAGCTTACTTTAGATGGGAGGAGCTCATGGATTCAAGGCAGGGCATAGAAAGATATAGCAGACCTAATATAAATTAGTGCTTGTAGGTATTTGGAAAAAATAAATTATACCTCTTTTGAAAGATATTCCTTGCTGACCATGGAGGCCCAGGTCTCCATGGTCGGCAGGACATCGTTTTTGATTGATTGATTGATTGATTGATTGATTTTATTATTTATGAGTCGCCCTCCACGTCAGTGCTCCGGGCGACTTACACATAAAACACATAAAAGTGTTCAATAGTTAAAAGCTAAAAGAATAGGAAAATTAATTAAATTTTTTCCACCTACGACGGGCTAGGCGACTGGCCCCCTACCTGTCCAGGGATGACCTGGCCACGGTGATCCAAGCGACGGTCATCTCGAGACTGGACTACTGTAACGCCCTCTACGTTGGCCTTCCCTTGTCGACAATCCGGAAACTCAAGCTGGTGCAGAATGCCGCTGCTCACTTGCTGGTGGGAGCACCAGTGAGGGAGCACATCACTCCCTTCCTCCGGCAACTGCACTGGCTTCCCATCGAGTACCGGATTGCCTTCAAGGTGCTGGTTTTAACCTTCAAGGCCTTGCACGGTCTAGGGCCTGTGTACCTGAGGGACCGCCTTACCCGTATGTTCCCCGAGATCACTGCGCTCGGAAGAGCAAAATTTATTGGTTGTACCATCGTCCCACGCCTGCCATCTGTCCAGTACAAGACAGAGAGCTTTCTCTGCGGCGGCTCCAGTACTCTGGAATTCGCTCCCTGACCATGTCCGAATGGTCCCTGAACTCCTCCCTTTTCGAAGGGAATGTAAGACGGCCCTCTTCAGGCTAGCGTTTGGGTAAATCCAAACTCGTCTCGTCGTAGTTAAGGAACCGTAGCCTTGTACCATCTTGGTTATGCATTGTGTTTACTGTTTTTACTGTATGTTTTATTGTATGCTTTTATTGCTTGCTGTGTTTGTGATCCGCCCCGAGCCTGCTGGGAGGAGCGGAATATAAGACTGAATAATAAATAAATAAATAAATCCTAACTAGGTTTTCCCATCTGAAAAATCACAAAGAAATGCAGGGACTTGAGTGTGCTGGTACATAGCTTTCTTGGGTACGGCATTTTAAATGAAAGCTCTTTCTCAAAATACATTCTTCTTGCTATCAATATGGAATATTACCTTCTTAGGAGACTTACAGGTCATTCTAAAATTAATTTCCTTTGGTTGGTTTTCATTCAGATCCTCCTTCAACCACTGTTTATTTTAAAGATTATGTTTAATGCCGTGTATTCCAGATCTTTGGGCCTGTTCTGGTATTACTGACCTTCCGGACAGCCAAGGAGGCATTGGCTTTGGGGAACAGTACCCCTAATGGGATGGTTGCCAGCGTGTGGACAGAGACCCTTCCCTTAGCTCTGGAAGTTGCCCGCAGGTAAGGTTTTCATTCCAGGACATACCTCTTTTGTCATAGTTTGGAAATTCACGTTTTCTACTACAGTTCCCAGATCCCTGGATTCTGGGCATTGATTTCTGTTGCGTGCCTTGTGTTCCATATTGGGAGAAATGTGGCTTCTAAAATAAATATGTGCATCCATATATATAGTGTAACCCCATATCTGTAGGAGATACGTTCCTGGACATTTCCAAGTTGAAATGTAAAACCACTTATAATAGGTATAGGTAAAGATTTCCCTTGACATTAAGTCTAGTCATGTCCGACTCTGGGGGTCGGTGCTCATCTCCATTTCTAAGCCGAAGAGCCGACGTTGTCCTTAAGATACCTATAAGCTCATGTGGCCGGCATGACTGCATGGAGCGCCGTTTCTTCCCGCAGGAGCAATACCTATTGATCTACTCATATTTGCATGTTTTTGAACTGCTAGGTTGGCATAAGCTGGAGCTAACAGTGGGAACTCACCCCACTCCCTGGATTCAAACCTCCGATCTTTCGGTCAGCAAGTTCAGCAGTTTAACATGCTGTGCCACCAGGGGGGCCTTACATAGAATTGTGAATCCTATTTAAATGAAAGCATTCGGGTGGAAGTTGACATAGAGTTGTGCCAGAGGACTTAGAAATTCACTAGAGAGAACACTTTTCAGGCATCTCCGATTCCACCAGTGTAAATCTATGACAGAAGCCTACCATAAAATTGTGCTGGATGACCAAGAAAATGCGGGAAGGTAACAGTGCTCTGTTGAAATTAATGGCAAAATGCTGTAGTTCAATATGTTTATACTGAAGTCTAGATAAATGTGATTTGTCTGGCTCATGAGATTAATGGTGGAAGTGAATCGATTTCCTTTCTCATGAGCGCCATCTAGCGGTAGAGTGAGTAATATTATAGTTAGAAGGTATAAACATTGTTACTTGGCCCTGCCTGCTTGCTCACTCTCTTCCAATCACAGCGATGAAGAAGGGAGGAGTTAAGATGCTGTAGTTTTGTGCTCTGTGCCTCCATTTTGTGCCTCATGTTTCTCCTGTTCTACTTGTTAAACATGCTGTAGCATGTGTTACTGTAGCGGAATTTGGAAGCCCAAAGCCCCCCCAAAGCAATACCTTTTGTCTCAGGCTGCGTTTTCGTGCGAGCGCTTGAACGGAGGAGGCGTGACAACTTGGTTACGATCCAGGAAACTCAGTTTATTCAATACAACAGCCGAGGGGTCTGCTCTATGGCAAAACAAGTCGCAAGAACAGAACACACCTCCCTTCCAGTAATCAGATTTTATACAGCAATGGAGGCAATTCTGAGACCTGACCCTTCATCCTGTCTCACTGGCTAACATCTGTAAGATGATCTGACATTAACCAATCAATTAAAGCATTGTGTCATCTTTCTCCTACTGGCTGAGAACCATTGCGCAGTTTTAATTACCATTCAATTGTTAATGCTATCTCTATGTGTGCAAGCTGTCCCCAAAAGCGAAACATTTCTCTTGTGTTCCCACCGGGAGCCAGCCGAGTGGGAAGCTAACTTGTAAACAAACGCACATGGCACTACTCTAAGCCAATCACAGCTGTGCTTCTCTGAACCAATGGTAGCTGTACCTTATAAGAACAATCGCAGTGGCTATTTCTCGTGCTGCTGCGGCTGGCAAGATACCTTCGCTATTCTGAGCCTATGCTATGTAGCACTTTCTCCTGGCGTCTCTTCTGCAAATCAACAATTCTACTTTATTACTGCTTTATGTTGCTTTTCTACAATAAAGTAGAAATGCTTTGATAACATGGCATGCTTGCTCAGATGTTTTATTTCCAGTTTTGAGTCCTCATAAGCCACATTTGCTGTAAACTATTTTGAACTGCTTCTCTGCTGCGATTTTATACTTTGCAAACCCTTTTTTAGACAACATGCTCCATGCAGTCAAGCTGGCCATATGACCGTGGAAGAGTCTATGGACAACGTTGGCTCTTCGGCTTAGAAATGGAGATGACTGCGCACCGGGACTGTGGCGCAGCTGGCTGGGTGTCAGCTGCATTAAAAATCACTACTGACTGAAAGATCATGAATTTGAAGCCAACCCGGGTCGGAGTGAGCTTCCGGCCAATTGTGTAGCTCGTTATCGACCTATGCAACCTGAATGACAGTTGCATCTGTCAAGTAGGAAATTTAGGTACCACCTATGTGTGGGGAGGCTAATTTAACAAAAAATTATGAAGCCATAAAAAATCTCCAGCAAAAGCATGCGGGGGAATGTGGAAAGTACTTCAACAGTGTCTCAGATGGACGGTGAAGTGACAGCTCCCCTGGTGGCCAGGAGTTGGAATGTTAAATAGCCTCTGACTGTCTATATGTGCTGTATGTCTATGGCATTGAGTGTTTGCCATGTATGTGTACATTGTAATCCGCCCCGAGTCCCCTGCAGGGTGAGAAGGGTGGAATATAAATACTGTAAACAAATGAGCACCACCCCCCAGAGCAGGGGTGGGCAATTACCGGCCCTCCAGGTGTTTTGGACTTCAACTCCCAGAAATCCTAAGAGCTGGTAAACTGGCTAGGATTTCTGGGAGTTGAAGTCCAAAACACCTGGAGGGCCGGTAATTGCCCACCCCTGCCCCAGAGTCAGACACGACTAGACTTAATATCAGACAAAACCTTTACCTACCTAGTTGGCTACTAGAAGTAGCGGAAGAGTGCTGTCATGTCCTTTGCTTTAGACTGGGAAATGTCTTGAGCCAGCTCTGCTACCCAAAACAATTGAGACACCTTAATTGCTCAAATGATGTCACTACTGATGTTGCATGCCTGGTCTTACCCCATTCCCTTCTATACTGCCCTTCCCCAATTCTGTCCTTTCAGTTTGCAAGTTGGGACTGTCTGGATCAATGGCCACAACATGTTAGATGCTGCATCTGCCTTTGGAGGATACAAGGAAAGTGGCTTTGGTCGGGATGGAGGCAAAGAGGTGAGTGGATAATATACTTGCTCCTGAGACTAATGGGCCAATACTCTGGCCATCAATCTTTGTAGGGAGAGGGGGCTCACAGCTAAGTGTGTTTCTGGCATCTGCATATTAATTCTTTCAGATGAGTTAGTTAATTTAAACACTTATTATATTTTGAGTGATAAAAGGGGGCAGCAGAGGGCTATGTTTGGCAGCTAATAGTAGAATATAACTATCTGTACATATAATAAAAGTGAAAATATCTATGTATGTGTATGGCTGGGGTGTCCACTTACACAGATAGGCTTCTGCCTCAACAAACAGCCATAGCTCACACTACTCAGGAGACACCAATGACCCTCCCGCTAATGACATTGCAGGTTATGGCAAGCAACATGAACATGTCCAAGAGCCCTGACAATGTCCTCCACAAACACAATACTGCCCACCACCCTGGTGAAGACTTTCTATTATATCCTAGATTTCATATATTTCACGGGGCTGGAGGTTTAGCACAACGATGAAAACAACAGCTGTTAAAGATCTTATGAACCGAAGGTTACAGGTTTGAGACCCCGGGCTGGTTTGGGCAGCCAGCTGTCAGCCCTGCCTCTGCTTAAGTAAGCAGTCGAAAACAGCCTAGCTGTGAGTAGAGAAATTAGGGTCTGCTTTGCGGGGGAGGTCTTTTATAATGCCAATAAATAAGGAAGACGGATTGCCGAAAAAGGTGGAAGGTCCTAACGGGCTGGCAAGCTCTATGTCAGGGGTGCTCTTTAGGTAGCTCGGGAGCTACTAGTAGATCTTCGGCCCTCTTCCAGGTGATCTTCGGGCCTCACCAGCCAGATGGAGCGCTCCTGCCATGGGCGCGCACACCCTGCGCGCATGCACGCTCCTGCTGCTGGCTTCCGCTCCCGCGGTGCTTTTTTCGCCTGCAGCGCATTGCAGGAAGAAGGAAGCACAAGGTGGGGTCTCTGGAGGGAGCGCCCTGCCTCTCTCGTCCAGAAGCAGCTGTGCAACCTCCGTTGCCGGCGAGACAGGCTCCCTCTGGATGCCCCGCCTCGTGCTTTCTCCTTCCTGCAATGCCACGCAGGTGGAAGAAGCGCTGCGTGGGCGGAAAACAGCAGCAGGAGCACGCACGGTGGCAAGAGCGCACGGCAGGAGCGCACGGCGGCGGGGGCAGGTAGATCTTTTGGACTTGGTTGCTTTAAGAGTAGCTCACATGCTGAAAAAGTGTGAGCACCCCTGCTCTACGTCATAGGAGGATGAAGCAACAGCACCCCCTGTGGCGCAGTGGAGCAACAGCACCCCGGTGACATAACTGGAAAGAACCTGGAAGAACCTGTGGCTCAACTGGAAATAACCTCCTACTGTATTGTTGTATGTGATGTATGTCAAATATAAAAACGGCAGGGATTGTCTGCTTGTATGTATACTGCAATCCGCTCTGAGTCCCCTTTGGGATGAGAAGGGCGGAATATAAATAAAGTGTATTATTATTAATATTATTATTATGTATTTCCTCCACCACAGACATTCCAGTGTTTCTAACTCTCCATTAGTGTGGAATTTGCATGACACCTCTCACTGCCTTCCCCTTAACCCTTTCCTATTCTTTTCTATGGCACACAGCAAATAGAGGAATTGATTAGCAACTGAACATACTAGAGAGGTTTGGGGAGAATTCACAATGATTTATAGGAGTTGTAGGTCCTGGGATATGTATAGTTCACCTGCAATCTAAGAGCACTCTGAACTCCAGCAATGATGGAACCAGAACTAACTTGGAACACAGAACCCTCATGGCCAACAAAATATACTTGATGTCTTTGGAGGGATTTATAGGAGTTGTAGTTCACCTACATCCAGAGCCCTCTCCGTTGGTGCCCCCTTGTTGTGGGGGAGAGGCTTGCATACCCTAATGAAGTTGTGAGCTATGCCGGCGGTGTTATAATAGCCACTGGTAGGGCCTCCCATGCCAGACAGGTCATAACCAAAGGGTGTCAACGGGTAGGATGGGCTCTCTAGCCCTTCGGCAACCATCCTAAGAGAAGGAAAACTCTAATTTCAAACCCGGGCAGATGGTGCTCATTTAACCCTGTAAGGCAGGGGTGGGCAATTATTTTTTCCATGGGGCCACACGAGAACCAAAAAATGTTATGGAACGCCGCACCTAAAGGCTGAACTACATTCTACATAATATCAATTTAATTTCTTTAATAATAATATAAAAGACACTAAATTGCATTTTTGATATATTAATAAGACTGATAAGAGTATATGTTATGAGCAATGAAAAAGAGAGGTCATAGGAAAAATGACATTTATTCACTAAAATTTTACAAAACAATGGTTAACAAAATGTGAACATTTGTATCATTTGTGATTCATTATAATAATGATCATTTTCAATCACATTCGCTTCAAAGCACATTTCAAACAATGTTGGATCAGGACCAAACTTGGCACAAATACTGAATATGCCCAAATGTGAACACTGGTGGAGTTTGGGGGAAATAGAGCTTGACAATTGGGAATTGTAGTTGCTGGAATTTATAGTTAACCCACAATCAAAGAGCATCCTGAAATCCAGCAACAATGGAATTGAACCAAACTTGGCACACTGAACTCTCATGAGACCAACAGAAAGTACTGAAAGGGTTTGCTGGGCATTGACCTTGAGTTTGGAGGTTGTAGTTCACCTACATCCAGAGAGCACTGTGGACTCAAATAATGTTGGATCTGGACCAAACTTGGCATGAATCCTCAATATACCCAAATGTGAACACTGGGGAAATTTGGGGAAAATAGACATTTGGGAGTTGGAGTTGCTGGGATGTATAGTTCACTTACATTAACGAGTATAATCACGGCGTGCCGGTAGAGGGTGGCTGGCGAGGAGGGCAGCCAGGAAGTGCTCTAGGGCTTCCGCTTTGTGGTGCAACCTCTTCCCTGCCTCAAAGCCGTTTGCCAGACCCTACCCCTCGTCTGCAAGCAATGGAAGAGGCAGAAGAGAAGGGAGGGGGGAAAGAGCGTGAGGCAGAAGAGAGGGGGGTAGTGTAAGGTCAACCATCTAAGAGAAGGAAACTTGAACCAAACCTACGACCTGAGGACCTCGCTGCCACTGTCCCAGCTTGCTAGGCCCCGCCAGACGTACCTTTGGTTTAAAGGGCGAGGCCAGTTCTGTGCATGCTGCGCTCCACCAGAAAGGTCCATTGTACAGGCTCGAAGGACACATCCAACCTCTGAATCATCAACGCGCTTTTAGAAAGTGTGGAATGAGTCCTTCCTGAATCTTTGTTCATGAAGAAAAGCCAAGAAAACATCCAGAGCGCACTATTAACCCAGACAATGATGGACCCGGACCAAACTTGGCATGCATACCCATTATGCTCACATTTGAATAGTGGTGGGTTTTGAGGGGAATTAGGCTGGACATTTTGGAGTTGTAGGTACTGGCATTTATAATTCACCTGCAATCAATGAGCAATCTGAACTCCACCAAAGAGGGACCTGGACCAAACTTGGCACACAGAGCCCCCATGACCAGCAAAAAATATTGAAGATCTTTGGGGAAAATTCAGCTTGATTTGGGGGAGTTGTAGTTCACCTACATCCAGAGAGCACTGTGAACCCAAACACTGATGGATCTGGACCAAATTTGGCACACATACCTGATACGTTGAAATTTGATTACTGGAAGGTTTTGGGGGGAATTGACCTTGCTTTCTGGGAATTTTAGTTCACCCACAATCAGTGAAACTGTGACCTACACCAGGGCTGTCCAACCGGCGGCCCGGGGGCCGTATACGGCCCCAGCCCCTCCCCTGCGGCCCCCTACCCTTTTTTAAAAATCTGTTTAAAATTTTTTAAAAATTTTTTATTTATTTATTTATTTATTTTTCGCGGAGGGGTGGGGCGGGGAGGAGGAGCAGGCTCCCTCCTCCTCCCTCCCTCCCCCCCCCGGCCAATCGGCGCGCTCCGTCTTTGTGAGGCGGAGATGGCGCAGCTGCGGCCCTCCTTCGCCAGCCGCCTCCTTCGCCCGCCCGCCTCCTTCGCCAGACACCTCCTTTGCCCACCGCCTCCTTCGCCCGCCCGCCTCCTTCGCCAGCCGCCTCCTTCACCCGCCCGCCTCCTTCGCCCGCCCGCCTCCTTCGCCCGCTCGCCTCCTTTGCCAGCCGCCTCCTTCGCCAGCCACCTCCTTCGCCCGCCCGCCTCCTTCGCCAGCCGCCTCCTTTTCCCGCCCGCCTCCTTTGCCAGCCGCCTCCCTCGCCAGCCGCCTCCTTCGCCACCCGCCTCCTTTGCCCACCCGCCTCCTTCGCCAGCTGCCTCCTTCGCCCGCCCGCCTCCTCCGCCAGCCGCCTCCTTCGCCCACCGCCTCCTTCACCCGCCTGCCTCCTTCGCCCGCCTCCTCCTCCTCCGCTGCCACCTCAGCAGCCCCAACTGCCGCCCGGCCTTCTTTCCTCCCCCTTCCCTCTCTCTCTGTCTCCTCCCTCCCTTTCTCCTCCCTCCCTTTCCTTCCACTCTTTCCTCTTTTCTTCCTTCTTTCCTTCCTCCCTCTCTTTCACCTTCTTTCCTTCCACCCACCCATCCATCCACCCTTCGTCCTCCCTCCCTCCCTTCTTCCCCTCTCTTTCTCCTTCCTTCCTTCCTTCCTTCCTTCCTACTACCCACCCACCCACCCATCCACCCTTTCGTCCTTCCTTTCAACTGTTCTCCCTCCCTCCTTGCCCCTCTTTCACCTTCCTTCCTTTCTTTCCTGCCACCCTTTTATCTTTTCTTCCTTCTCACTTTCCCTCCTCCCTTTCCTCCCTCCATCCTTCTCTTCTTCCCCTCCTTCCTTCCTTCTCCTGTTCATATTTGGGCATATTGAGTATTCATGCCAAGTTTGGTCCTTATCCAACATTGTGCTCTCTGGATGTAGGTGAACTACAACTCCAAAACTCATGGTCAGTTCCCAAGCAAACCCTTTCAGTACCTACTGTTGGTAATGAGAGTTCAATATGCCAAGTTTGGTTCAATTCCATTGTTGCAAGAGTTCAGGATGCTCTTTGATTGTGTTAACTATAAATCCCAGAAACCGTAACTCCCAAATGTCAAGGTCTATTTTCCCACAACTCCATCTGTGTTCACATTTGGGCATATTGAGTATTCATGCCAAGTTTGGTCCAGATCCATCATTATTTGAGTCCACAGTGCTCTCTGGATGGAGGTGAACTACAACTCCACAACTCAAGGTCAATGCCCACCAAAGCCTTCCAGTATTTCCTGTTGGTCATGGGAGTTCTGTGTGCCAAGAATGGTTAATTCCATCATTGGTGGGGTTTAGAATGCTCTTTGATTGTAGGCGAACTACCAATCCCAGCAACTACAACTCCCAAATGTCAAGGTCTATTTTCCCCCAAATCCACCAGTGTTCACATTTGGGCATATTGAGTATGGGGGCGGAACCGGGCGGGGCGGGAGGGGTGGAGCTGGGGGTGGGGGCAGAGCCAGGGGCGGAGCCAGGGCGAGGGCGGAGCCGGGGTGGGGGCAGACCCTAAGGCCCCCCAGGTGATCAGTGACCGGAATTCAGGCCCCCGGTCCGGTAGAAGTTGGACAGCTCTGACCTACACCAGTGATGGACCTGAACCAAGCTTGGCACACAGAACCCCCCATGATTAACTCAATCTACTGGAGGGGTTTGTGGGGACTTACTCACCATAGTGTGAATTGTAGTTTACCCTACAGGCAGAGAGCACACTGAATCCCACCAATGATGCATCTAGATCACACTTGCCCAACATAACAAACTTTTAAGTACTGATGGATTGTTTCGTGGTTAACAAATGCATAAGGTTGTAGTTCGCCCACAATCTTATGCATTTTGTACATTTAAGAAATTGACTTTTTCAAGTAACCCCAGCAACATCGAGGATCCAAACTAGTAACAAATAAAAACAGAGTCGTTGATTTGAACATTGTCTTTCTCTCTCTTTAATTTTTTTCCCCCAGGGCCTGTATGAGTATGTCAGACCAAATTGGGAGAACCGCCCAAAACCTTTCCCCCTGGACTTGAAGAAAAAAACCTTTGCTACCTCACAGGGACCTGTGCTCCCTCCAGTTACGGCAGAAAACGGAGTCCCACGCTCAGTCACACCTGAACGAAAAGGGAAAATCCCAAGGTAAGAGCAGGCTTTAATGCAATTGGTGTCTCCCCACTAAGGCCAGATAAAAGCGGCTGGGGTGATGGAGCAGTTTCCAAAACACCCTGTTCATGCTGTGTAGTGGACTGGGTTTTGCTATTTGAATTCCAACTCCATTAGATCAAGTTTGGCGGATCTCCTGGGAAGAGAGGAACCTTTCATGGTGTCCCAGCTAGCATGTCCATGGCCAGAGACTCAAGTCTCTTTCTCTCTAGACAATTATAGTACTTTGATCCTACTATAATTGCAATTACAGTACACCCTCCACATTCTGTGGGATTGGGGAACCCTCCAAAAAGGGGGGAAACTCTAAATAAAAATGTAAAGGTTTCCCCTTGACATTTAGTCTAGTCATGTCCAACTCTGGGGGGTGATGCTCATCTCCATTTCTAAGCCAAGAGCCGGCATTGTCCGTGGACACCTCCAAGGTCATGTGGCCACTATGACTGCATGGAGCGCCATTACCTTCCTGCAGAAGCGGTACCTATTGATCTACTCACATTTGCATGTTTTCAAACTGCTAGGTTGGCAGAAGCTGGGGTTGACAACAGGAGCTTGCTCCGCTCCCCGGATTTGAAGCACCAAACTTTTGGTCAGCGGTTTAATCTGCTGTACCACTAGGGGCCCCACTGTAAATAAAAAACACTATTAAACCTGACCAAACAGCTCTTTAGGACTTGCTATGTTCTCAGGTGCACCTAGTCTGCAGTTATGTGAAACCACAGATATGGGTGAATGCCATTGAATTGTCTTACTTCTATTCCCAGCATATCATAGAGTTAATTCAGAATAATGATTATCTAGAAATTTGCTAGGTAGTCCTCCAGTGCAACTCTGTATGTAACTTTCAAGTGAAGTATATCATAGAATCACTTGGATGACCTATAAAATTCCCAGAAAGAGCATTTTCCCCCAAGGTGAGAGAAAGTGAAACCATAGATGTGGGTTCTCAAAGGTTTTTTGTTGTTGCAAAAATCCTTTTAAATATTCTTAAATTCTGTATAAAATTATTTTTTAAAATAACAGCAAAACTGCAAAAAACCTTTTTTCCCTCCTGTTCGTGGCCAGTGTGGACCGAACCTACAAGTTGTACTATGGAGGTGCTCAGAAGAGATCCGACTCCATGAGTTCCCAGGCCGTCCTTGATCACACTGGCAAAGTTATAGCATATGTGGCCGACGGGAGCGTCAAAGACATCCGCAATGCTGTGGAAGCGGCTCACAAGGCTGCACCTGGGTGAGCCTGGCTTTTAAAAGATGCAGAATTTATGTGCAATTCTATTTCAATGTTTTGCCAATGTGTGTGAGAGGGGGGTAAAAAAAACCTAGATATCTCACCCTGGCTATGCTAGATAAGGCTGGTGAGGAGTGTTAGTATGTCTACCCTACATTTGAATGAGGTGAAAAAACTGTTTTAGCCATACTATGCAGGTTATGCATAAGGTCATGGAACTGGAAAACATCTTTCAGGCCAGTTACATTGCTCCCCTGCTTAGTGCAAGAAAACTAGAGTTATATGCTTCTAGGAGATTTCAGCTAGGAGGCAGACACTGTCCAAAGTCCTTAAGACCTTGTTATGAACCCCAAGAGGTTTCTGTTCTTTTGTGCAGAGTGTTCAAGGAATAGCAAAGTAGTTTAGACCAATGAGACACTTTAGAGACCAAATTTGGTTTAATCACTATTCATGTAACATTTATTAAAATATAATCACCGTAGAATCACATCAGAATCACATCAAGAGAGAGCTCTTGTGCACACATACATTCACACATACTCACACACACACAGGCCTTCTCCAGACGAAGATCGGCTTTCCTCTGAGAAGGTACGGACGTTCCTGGTTGCCGCGGATCAGGAAGCATGCATATTCTTAGGGTCCCCTGCATTTATAGGCCAAAATCCATTCTTTTTTAAAATTAACATACTGTTCTGTTCTTTCAAGTCCGTCCCAGTTCAGGACATCCTCATTCCAGGCCATATGACTTATGGGATACCTCCTGCTAGGGTTGCCACTTTTTGATATAAGAAATAAGGGACATTTACCTAAAAATACAGGATTTTTCACAAAAATAAGGGACACTTAACACCTCCCAGCAAAGGATTACCCAGGCAGGAAGCAGCCAGGCTTTGAAGCCACAAGGCTATTCAATGCTCATCAAGGTGGCCAATTGCAACATTCACACTTGCCTCAAACAGACAAGAGTCCTTTTGAGATGCTGCAACATTGGGTGCATCTACAAGGCACCAGTACTGCGGTCTGACACCACTTCAACTGCCATGGCTCAATGCTATGGAATCATGGGAGCCGCAGTCTGGCGGAGAAGGCTGAAGACCCCACACCACGGCCTGGGTCACCTTCCCTGGTGCCCAGCGAGTTGAAGGCTGAGGGGGAGCTGCTTTCCTTGGCAACCGCGGGCTCCCTTCATTCAAAAGTGGGCATCTCCGGCTCAGTCGCAGCTGTAGTCCCAGCCATCCTTTCCGCTAGGCCGCTGCAAAGCCTGCCTCACAGTCCCGTCACCCGGGGAGACCCGCTGCTCTAGCCTTGCCTCTTCCAGCCACCCTGCCAGGCCATTTCGGACAATGGAGTCAGGAAAAAAGAACGACAGGCAGGGATTAGAAATGGTGGGAGAAAGCGCCTTGTGCACATGTGCGAAAAGGCGTCTTCTTTTTTCCCACAGCGAGAGGGTTGGAGAGACAGGAAAAATTGGCCGGTGGGTGCCTTAAAGGGACAGTGCACCTGGGTCATGTGACTGGCATTCCAGCCCAGTTGGTTGCAATGCCAACGTAATCAAATACTGGACAGGAGCTGACAATACGGGACGCGAAATTCAGAGCTAAAATACGGGACGTTTCGTATAATACGGGACATGTGGCAACCCTACTTCCTGCACACTCCTTACATGCTTGGTTGCACACCTTATTGTCCATTGTTGTTCAGAAGGCTTGTTTGATCAAAAGAAATGGTTCAAAACTTGTTTCGTATGTAGGGGGCGCTGGTGGTTCGGATCTAAAGTCAATTCCGATTTTCACAGAAAAAAAAGTTTGAAACTTTTCAATACTTCCAACACTTCCGAATCCTTCGTTAATGGTTTCAAAGTGTTATTTCCTGTTTATTTCCTGACATCAGATACCATTAATGTGTTGTGGTCATCCATGGCAAAGTAAGGAATTCAGGAATGGGAAGAAGACCATTTTTAGACCAGGGTTTCTTAAACTTTTGCACTTGGGACCCCTTTCAGCCTTAGAAATCTTTACATGACCCCAGGTATACTGTAGGTATATAAAATAAGTATAAACATGTACTGATAATAAATCAGCATTTGCAAGGCTTGCTAAACAGACTGATTTTTATTTTTTATTAAGTAATAAGCTTGCGTACCAGGGTTATTTGAAAAAAATCAATTTTTAATTGTACACAATGCATAAGGTTGTGGGTGAACTACAGCTGACATCATGCCAGGTTAACCTCAAGAAACTCCATCAGTACCGATGCATCATGGGTGGGGTTCAGTGTGCTCTCTGGCTTCAGGGTAAACTAAAACTCCCTGAATTAATACTCCAACAGATGCCATCTGCTTTTGTAGATTGCAAATACTGCTGTAATCCTAAGCGATAATATTTATATTTGTAGAAATGGTTGAAGGATCTTGTGTGGTATTTACTTTGCTATCTACTGCATGCTCTTATCCGAGAGTATTTCCGGTCTTGTTTTATGCCTGAGTACAGCAGATGGGCCAAACAGAACTTGGTCATCCACCTACTTTCAGGGGGGAAAAACACAAAGCTATGTCTATTGCAGTTTGGCTGTTTGAGAATGCAGCCTAAGAAAACCAAAATAAGAGCATTGGGATGGTAATACAATTATAAACGAGACCTGGAAATCTGGAGGACTATATATTTTCCACGTCTAATTTACAGTGCAACCTTGTACATATCCTAGTCAGGTTTGAAAAAGCCCTTAGGTTTCATTCAGTCCACATCATTTAGACAACCCATGTAATTTGTGCATTTTGGATTCAATAAAACTTTTTTCAAAAATGTTAGGACATCTTTGGCAAAAAGGTAGCAGCATAGTGTCTGCCAAAGGAACATTTTAGAAGAAAAGGTATGCTAAATTAATCACATTATGAAAGCATGTATTTAAAAACTGTGTGCATTTCCCCCCCAAATTTTAGGAATGGAATTAAAGGCTGTTCATGGCATCACTCTTCTTACTCTGAATGTGTTTACTACAGTGGACAAATTCAATGTTTACAAGCATTTGCAAAAAGCAATTGCTGAATTTCCCAATGTGGTTTGTGAAGGAAGTAACAGAGCCCAGCCTTTGTTGACAGGTTTTGAGGTGTGCGGGGGCGAGGAATGAAGACATGGGACTGGAGGGGGCGTTTGGTCTGGAACAATACAGTTCAAAGTCTATTAGTGATCAGACTGGCAATGGGCCAAGATTGGTCTGGTCCCTCGTGTATAAGGATAGGGTGGCACGATGCAGAAAAAACAGAGGATTCGGTAAGGTTGGTCAAAACACTTCATACAGTTCAAAGTCTATTAGTGATCAGACTGGCAATGGGCCAAGATTGGTCTGGTCCCTTGTGTATAAGGATAGGGTGGCACAATGCAGAAAATACAGAGGATTCGGTAAGGCTGGTTAAAACACGTCATACAGTTCAAAGTCTATTAGTGATCAGACTGGCAATGGGCCAAGATTGGTCTGGTCCCTCGTGTATAAGGATAGGGTGGCACGATGCATAAAAAACAGAGGATTCGGTAAGGCTGGTTAAAACACATCATACAGATCAAAGTCTATTAGTGATTAGACTGGCAATGGGCCAAGATTGGTCTGGTCCTCGTGTATAAGGATAGGGTGGCACGATGCAGAAAAACAGAGGATTCGGTAAGGCTGGTTAAAACACATCATACAGATCAAAGTCTATTAGTGATTAGACTGGCAATGGGCCAAGATTGGTCTGGTCCCTCGTGTATAAGGATAGGGTGGCACGATGCAGAAAAAACAGAGGATTCGGTAAGGCTGGTTAAAACACATCATACAGATCAAAGTCTATTAGTGATTAGACTGGCAATGGGCCAAGATTGGTCTGGTCCCTCGTGTATAAGGATAGGGTGGCACGATGCAGAAAAAACAGGATTCAGTAAGGCTGGTTAAAACACTTCATTTGTAGGAATACTTGGGGTTACTCTGGTGGAAAAGCAAATACCATGCCCTCTAACATTTTTGTTTTGACAGCGACGGTCCCAATGGTCCTCCAAGTGTAGTGTCTTGGCGGTGGGTCCTAGGTGGCTGTGGAGCCCTATTCTTGATCCGCATGTTCTCCTGCAGTGAGGACATCGGTTTCCAGGTGGGAATTGTAGTTCACCCACACTCTTACGCATTTTCTAATGGGAACGTTCATTAAAAAAAAACAAAAGGAAAGACTGGCTTTTTATAATAATAGTGTTACACATTACCAAACAGATATGACCAAACTTCGCAAAACAAACAATGCCTTTCTCAAATAACCCCGGCACCGCCAGGTCCCCAAGCTAGTCATAAAATAAAAAATAAACATTGGACAGGTAGTTATGTTCAGATCCTGCACTTTTGTTTGTTCTTTAATCTATATGTTTATTAATCTTTTTCAGCAATATATATTATACAATTTTAAAAGACAATAATTTTCCCCCGTGTGACTGATATCATTGTATACATCAATTTAAACTAATTTCTCCCACCCCATTGGAAAACAATAATGAAAACCATAATAAAAGACTAAAATGAAAATATTGTTGTAATCCCTCTAGTCTATCATTTTAGACAGTTTCTTCATCAGATTCTGCACTTTTGGAATTGACTTTTTCATCCTGAGCACCAAATCAATTTCAAATAGGTTCTTGAGGAGGCATAATTCACTGATGGAATAGGGCCAGAAATGGCAATATATTTGGCTATAAGCTATGCCCAGGAAGAGACAGCTAAGAGTGGCTGGGGATCATAGGTCGCACACCCTGAGTTGTTGTAAACATGTCCTTCTGAAAGGTTCTTGGACCATTCTCATTCATTCGGACAGACTGTTAGAAATGATGGATGGCAACAATATCCTGTCTTTTAAAATATTTTTTTATACTGATTTCTAGTCTGATTTTAAATAACTGTTTACTGGGGAGTTGTCCTTCTCCTCTTAGGGTGCTTGTGCCCGCTTTGTGCTGGTCTGTGACCGTAATAAAGTTTTGATTGATTGAAATGATGGATGTTTTATAGTTAATAATTTGACTTGTCTACAAAATAGTGTGCGTGAGATCTGCAGCTGTTGTGGTTCATTCATCTTATCCAGTGCCAAGTTACATAAAATCTGTCAGGATGGGCCCATTGATAATCCACGGAGCCAAGTTTGTAGCAGCCGTAAAATAAGCCAACGAATGGTTGTCCACAGTCTTATGCGTCATAGTGACCAGCTATCTTTACGATTGTATACCAAGTAGATTTTGATCTCTCTACCTTTGGATGGAAATTGCCTTGGTTGTGTGGGTGGATACCTTTCCCCACTGAGTTTCTTGGAACTCTACGTGCCATTGTTGTGTGCCTTCAAGTAGTTTCCGGGTAATGGAGACCTCAAGGCAAACGTGGCATTGAGTTTTCTTGGCAAGATTTGCCCAGAAGGACCTTTGTCTTTCTCTGAGGCTGAGAAAGAGCATGGTTTGCCCAAGGCCATTCAGTGGGTTTCCATGATTTAGTGGAGATCCAAACCCTGGTCTCCGAAGTCCTTGTCCCTTGTTCAAGCTACTGCACCATCTTGACTCTCCAGAGGTCTGGGTGGTATTTAGCACCAGTCTTTATGATCTAACTGGTAGAGTTGAAAATGGGTGGCACTGGTTTTGATTGCGCTCCTATGGAGCAAGGACATCATAGAAGCTTACACCAAGTGGATAGCTTTTTCTGCCTTGTAGAAGCATGATAGGAATGGGAGAGACGTTCCTTTCAGTCTGTGTGAAGGTTTCCTCATATTCAGGATAGATACACAAAAGAAAATTGGAAATGCCTCAAATTCCTTGTTCTGAGGAAGATTGGGAACTGGTGGTGGAAGTTGGACAATGACGGAAGCTGAAAGGAAGAACATCTACTCATTTGAAATGTGGTGCTGGAGACAAATTCTACAGACAATATAATATGGGTTACCAAAATGAACCATAAGTAGGTCTTGGGGCCCTTTTTTCGTGTCAAGAGTGACTTGAGAAACTGTAAGTTGCTTCTAGTGTGAGAGAATTGGCTGTCTGCAAGGACATTGCCCAGGAATGCCCTGATGTTTTGATGTTTTACCATCCTTGTGGGAGGTGTGGTGGGGGAAAGGCTGTTTTAACACCAGGCTGCCACCAAGGATTGTGGTGAGGGCTCGCCTAATTCTCAAGGCTGGGCAAAGTGTCAGGGAACTTTTAAAATTAAAGACTTGAGAGGTTTCTCTTCTTTCACGCTGCCACCATTTAACCCAGGGAGGATTTAGACAACGGGAGGCAGGACTGGATGAACAAGAGGACAAAGTTTATTTTAACAATTTGTGATTCACAGGCATTTTAGCGTAATGGTTACAATAAAACGTTGGAGCGTGTGTTTACTTAAAAACTTGAAACAAGTTACAATAAACGTAGCACCCCAGATAATACTGTGCTAAAGTATTATCTGCTGACTACAACTACCTGACTCTGCTTCCTTAGCCAGAGTCCTAAAAACCCAGCAAAAAGCTGCTAACTCTCTCAGGAGCCTAACTCACTCTGACCTTCTCTGTCAGAGACCAACCATCAACTCCCTCTCCAGAGTTCCGTGGCCTCCCTAACTGCCTAACTGCTCACCAACTGTCAATTTTCAAAGTTCCAACCGACATTTTACCCCTGGTGCCTGGCCTAACTGTCTACTGGCTCCCTAAGGTTCTATGTCCCTTTTCCTAGGCTGTCTCCAACTCAGCCTAAACTGGAAACCCAACCATAAAATGGCCGTTCATCCAAAACAGACCATTCCATGGCCAACCCACCAAAAAGGGCTTTTCCTCCTGGGCTTCTTCTGGCCCAAAATATGGGCAATTCGTCACATTCCTTTCCCACCCCAAATCATTGCGGAGTGAAGAGGATCTTTATTCCTCTTTCGGAGCAATGGAACTCTATTCGAAAACCTATTCTACCTCATCTCCCCTAACCTCCAGCTTACTACACCTAGTAACTGTTAACAACACAATACTTACAACAAATACATATCCTGTAAGGAAAAACATATGAATTGCAACAAATATAACAATTTAGGTCTCCAAACCTCAGGTTTTTCACATCACTCTGGATAGAGCATCAGCAATAACATTTTAAGTACACTTAATGTGTTTTACCTCAAAGTTGATATTCTGGACAGTTAAACTCCACCGGATTAACTTACTGTTTGTACTTTTAACCTGATTCAGCCACCTTAAAGGCGAATGGTCAGTACACAGGGTAAATTTGTGTCCCCACAAATAGGGTTTCAGTTTTGTGATGGCCCAAACTATCGCCAAAACACTCCCTTTCTATAACAGACAAATGTTGTTCTCTTTCTAAGAGCTTTTTACTCATGTAGAGAACTGGTTGTAACACACCCTCTGAATTTTCTTGACTTAAAACTGCGCCGAGACCTATATTAGACGCATCCGTGGTTAATACAAATGGTTGGTTAAAATCAGGGTTTTTCAACACAGGAGTGGTAATCAACGCATTTTTAAGACATTCATATGAGGTTTGACACTCTGGTGTCCAAATTATTTTATCTGGGGAAGACTTTTTTGTACACTCCGTTAAAGGAGCTGCCTGCGAACTAAACTCAGGAATAAACCGTCGGTAAAATCCAACAACCCCTAGAAACGCTCGTATCTGTTTCTTTGAACAGGGTCGGGGCCAATACTTAATGGATTGTACTTTATCTATATCAGGCAATATAGTTCCTCCCCCTACAATATGTCCCAAGTATTTTACTTGTGACCTGGCCATTTGACATTTCGAAGATTTAATGGTCAAACCAGCTTTCTTAATTTGGTGCAAAACTTTTGCTATATGTTCCAAGTGTGCATCCCAGGTTTGACTAAAAAATTCTATGTCGTCAATGTATGCCTGCACAAAACTTTTCGTCCCCACCAACATGTTATCAGTTAATCTCTGGAAAGTTGCTGGCACATTTTTTAAACCAAAAGGGAGGACTTTGAATTCAAAAAGCCCATCCCGAGTTATGAAAGCTGTTTTCTCCTGATCCCCAGGACTCATGGCTACCTGCCAATATCCTTTTGTAAGGTCCAGAGTAGTAATGTACTTTGCTGCCCCTATGGTCTCCACTAACTCATCTATTCGAGGCATAGGGTATTCATCAGACACAGATACCTGGTTCAATTTCCTATAATCCACACAAAATCTTATCGTGTGGTCAGGCTTGGGAACTAAAATTACTGAAGATGACCACGAACTACTGGATGGTACAATTAAACCTAAATTTAACATCTCTTGAATCTCCTTAGAGATAAGTTTGGCCTGCTCCCCTGTCACACGATATGGGGGTGATGCTATAGGGTTAGCTGTACACATGTTAATACGGTGACAAGCTAAGTTTGTTCTCCCAGGCAAATTTGAAAATATAACCTTATATTGGCCCAGAATATCCTGGAGTTGTTTTTTCTGGGAGGTAGTAAGATTGCTACTCTCTTCCACATTAGGAAGTGTACATTCTGAGTTTACCTTCCCCCATCCTGACAAAGTAACCTCCCCATCTGTTTCTTGTGAGACCTGCATAACTACATTTGCCCTTGAATAATAAGGCTTAAGCATATTAACATGTAGTTTCCTGCACCTTCCGTCCCCTGGATCTTTTGATACCACATAATTTACATCAGACATTTTTGATAATATTGTATAAGGACCTTCCCAGGCCACTTCTAACTTTTGTTTAGATCTTGGTTTTAGCACAAGCACTTTATCCCCAACAGAAAATGTCCTAAAACGTTGGAGCGTGTGTTTACTTAAAAACTTGGAACAAGTTACAATAAACGTAGCACCCCAGATAATACTGTGCTAAAGTATTATCTGCTGACTACAACTACCTGACTCTGCTTCCTTAGCCAGAGTCCTAAAAACCCAGCACAAAGCTGCTAACTCTCTCAGGAGCCTAACTCACTCTGACCTTCTCTGTCAGAGACCAACCATCAACTCCCTCTCCAGAGTTCCGTGGCCTCCCTAACTACCTCACTGCTTACCAACTGTCAGTTTTCAAAGTTCCAACCGACATTTTACCCCTGGTGCCTGGCCTAACTGTCTACTGGCTCCCTAAGGTTCTATGTCCCTTTTCCTAGGCTGTCTCTAACTCAGCCTAAACTGGGAACCCAACCTTAAAATGGCCGTTCATCCAAAACAGACCATTCCATGGCCAACCCACCAAAAAAGGGCTTTTCCTCCTGGGCTTCTTCTGGCCCAAAATATGGGCAATTCGTCACAGGAGGCTTCTCTCATGTCCCTGCCTGGAGCCGGAGCTAAAGGCACCAGATTCTGATAGCTAAGCACCATCCCTTCTGGTTAGTTAAAGTGTGAGAGACCATTACTGAATATCAGGTGCTGCAGGCTGTATTTCAGAGGAAGGACTTGTGATACTGTAGCAGATTACCATACTCCCACAAGGCAGGCTGCTCGTGCAGACGCAGTAGAAGGAGGAGACAGACAACAGGATTTCTCAGAAAGCTCAGTTTACTTTGTTTCCACAGCTGCGGGTCCGTCCCGGCACAACATGGTGCTTCAAGGGGGCGGCCCCTCCTCCTTGTGAGGCACATATTTATACAAGCATCAGGGTCGGTTTAAGCACCGCCTCGTTCATTCATTTCACTGGCTAACACTTATGATGTGCTCTGATTCTAACCAATTAACAATGCATTATGTAATCTAATAATCCATTGGCTAACAGACATTGCGCAGTTTATTTTCCTGACCAGTTATTAAAGCTTTGTCTATGTGCGTAGATTGTCCCTATATTGTTACTTTTCTGATAAGCGTTCCCACGGACCGGCCAAATGGGTGTTTCATTAGGCTAACACATGTGATGTCTCCTAGACCAATCACTGACTAGTAAACAAAGAGCACATGGTGTTTCTCTAAACCAATTGTAATGCACCAGGACAACCAATGAGATGGCGTCCCTTCTAAACCAATCACTGCTGTTCTCTAGCGTGCTTGCTAACTCTGCCTTCTTCTCTATGCCTATGCCTATGCTTGGGTAGCATTCTCTCCTGACGTTTCTTCTGTAACTCAATGAGTCTCCTTCATTTCCTCACTTTTTCTTTTGCAAAGCGTTTTACAAAAAGCGAATGCAAACATGATTAAGGCAGCCTAAAAATCTCTCCAACTCTTTTTCCAATCTCGTTTCCTCTGTACCATGGCTATCTTCTCTAACTTGACAGTCTGACATGCAATTGAGACACAACATTTTAACATCAATGGAAAACAGCAGAATACAAGTCCAATTGCACCGAAGGTTCCAAAACCTATCACCACCAGCAGGGCCGTAGCCAGGATTTTGGTTCGGGGGCTGAATTTGGTTTCGGGGGCTGAGACTGGGTGAAAGAGGGTCTACCCTAGCAAACCTTTTGTATTGTTATCCCAATAACCCCATGAATGTGGGATATAATGAGCATGGTGATCAGATCATGATATGAATAAACATAACAGTTTAAATAATGTACCAGTAAGGCCTTCTCGCGGACCACTCTGAGAATTTCGGGGGGCTGAAGCCCCTTAGCCCCCTGGCTACATGCCTGACTACCAGCGACTTTAACCACTTTTCATCTGGTAACCATCCGGTTAACCAGCCCCACAAGTGGTTAGGTGGCTCATATGACTTTTGAACCTCCCTTGCTATTTCCTGTATTTTTTCCAATGTAGCTCAATGTCTCCCGTCTTGTTAATGAAATGACAGCAGGTGGTATTAATAAAACAAGAACAATTATCACAAACATAATGAAGCCCACAATCACCAACTCTTTCAACCAGGCCATGTTTGGCAACCATAAATTTAGCCATGAAAACTGAGATGGTTCATTAACATTATGTTGAATCATGACCTGTAGCTTTTCTAGGTCATCTTCTATTGTTTGGTTCTAATTATGAAATTGTATTTAGCAGTTGTCTTTTGATCATTGCACAAAATCCTCCTTGGTTGTCAAGAGGTAATCTAAGGCCATTTTCTGCTGTATCTCAATTTGACTTAACTCTTCAGCTTCAGTTTGCAATGCTCTAACTATTTTCCCAGTGGCACTGATGGATTTTCTAGGCGACAGATGAGCCTCACAATGCTCTTTTGATTGTCCTGGGCTATTATTCCTGGGTATGACCCTAAAGACAGGATCTCAGTGATGGCTCCGGCTCCTACCCTTTGGGCTTTTGGTGTCAGACAATTGATCCTCAATGATCACTGTCTCATCACACCCAGCACCCATTTTCTCTGGCTGGAACCCCCCCTCTTCTGCCTCTCTCTGGGTTGTGTTCCTTTGATGATTCACACTGGTAGGGTTAGAAAGCCCACACCAACACACATACCTCCCAGGATGATAGCTATTAGCCCATTTGACAAAGAAGAACCCCAAGTTAGGGTCTCTTTATCTGCCAACCTGTACAGATGGTGTCACTAGTGTAGTTGCATTTTATCTCAAACAAAGGATAGTTAGGATACAGCTCTCTCTATTCCATGTCAGACAGATTCTGAGTCTTGACATGACTGGGGTTGTGGCCTTTGCATAAATAGTGATCTGTGCAATGAGTAAAAATGTAATTGGGTCCCTCAGCATTGCTGAGGACATTGAATTGTTAATTGCAATCCTCCTAATGTTATTTGAGGATCCTTGCTTTTTAAAGGTAGGGATAAGAATGACCCTACTGTTTTTTGTATATACATGTATCAATGTACTATCTGAAACATATGTTGTATCTGTATCTTGATCCAATTGCCCTGCGTTGGACTACGGTCAGTCCCAATAACACATTTTACTGATCAGCCTTATCACTTCTGCTCTCTGGTGGAGGCCTACAAAGGATCTTCTTACACCACCAGCAGAGCCAAAACAAACAAAACTATACAATACACAGAAAAACCCCAAACTGGCACTCCCAAGTCCCAAGGTCATGTCTTTGGGTGACTCTCGGAAGTCTACCCTCCTCTTCGGGGTGGCTTTCGATCAGCCTGTCCCCAGGAGAGTGGCCCCCCACGATGCTGACTCTCCTTTCCTCTTCAAGGTCGTCCTTTGGACCTCCTTTCGGCGCGCCTGCCGGAACTTTGGTCAGGCATATCTTCAGTGGGTCCTTCTGGTCATCGTCCACCTGAATAATAATATATCTGCTATTCAATGGCTTATTTCCAATAGTATCTCTTTGGATTTAAATATAACGGTTCCAAGGCCTTAATCTCCTCACTTGGGGTGGTCAGGAAAACATCACATCACATCACACTGCCCTTTTACTTTGATCTCAATGGGCCAAGTCTCCATTTTGTTTTGTTTTCTTTTGTTTTTAAACCACATGATATCGCCTGAGGAGACAGAAATACAGGACAGTAACAGGGAAACACAGCACACCATTTTAAACAAATGGAAATCACTTGGAACCAATTTAAATCAGTTTCTTGACATATTTTCGCTAAAGTTTCTTTCAATGTCCTATTCCAAGTCACCCCTAGGGAATGGATTCTCTGATGAACAATACCTGGCCCATTTGCAAACAACATATCCTGAGCTTGCAATCTTTTTGCAATTGAATTTTTACCAATTGGTAGATGGTATCTCTCTCCCATTCCGTTGTAATGGGGCGTGGCATCAAGCTGTGAAGGACATCATCTTCATCTCCTTTTTTTAAAAAACACACTTCTGAACACTTGACTAAAATGACACAAACAAATTAATCTCTTATCAAACTAACAATCAAGGCTAAATGGTGGTAATGATCACTTTAACAATTCAACGACAGAAATCATTTAACTTGAAAAGGATATAGTCTTCAGTACAATCCCAAGCGAGTCCAGCCTTGGTTATTTTAGGCACACATCCATTCATATGTCCAACTTTTATCTCTTTTGATCTCTGGCATAAGAAAACAATCTCAGTCACCTTTGATTGAAGAAACCAGTCTATTAGATTCCAAGTAAAATGAGGAAAATATCTATATTCTGCAATCTGTAGTCTCTAAGGTCAGTCCTGTGTAAGAAAGTCTGTAAAATAAAGCTCTTTTCAGTCAAAGTATCATTCATTATCCAAAATTGTCTTGTCCTGTGTTTGAAAACAACTATGAAGAATATAATTCACACTAAAAATCATGTCTAGGGTTGTCCACATAAGATATTTTTCAAAATGTCATTTTTCATTTCAAAAGGTTGCTGTAAAATAATTTTTACACAGTTCCAGGCTAAATGTCAGGAGAGAATGCTTCAGGAACATTCCAACATTTGGCAAGCCCACAGTGTCCTTTCTCACATTCCAACATTTGGCACAGATAATTATTCTCTTTTTTTTCCCTTGAAAACAATAGATAGCCTCATCCTGGCTGGCTGTTTTATCTCTGTACATACTGTACTCAGGCCCTGGCTCAGAGCCACAGCCCAAGTGGGCAAAATCTCACATATTTATAAGCAAGATTCATTTTTCACATAGACACAGAGTGAATTAGGATTTCTGCATAAATCAACAAATATTCATGGTCTAAACATTTTCTCACACATCCTCAGTAGTGACTTAGTAAATGCAATGTTGAGATTTTAAATATTTCTGGAAAAGTTATTTTGTGTTGCTATAAGCTTAGAGAAACCCTGTTCCAGCATTGATTGAGTTAAACTACACAGAGAGTATCACGAGACAGTCTTGACGAATCACCTTTGTTGAACGTTAAACTGGACAGTTCAGTCACCCCCCCCACACACACACACACACACACACTGGTATGCAAGAAAGCATTCTTTATAGATAAGGAAACTGTGTGTGCGCCATCTTTTTCTGCGGCTTTTGAGCAGACACGCCATGGCTATGCATCTTCGGTCTTTCTGATTACTCCAGGGACACACAAACCCTTCCCACGATACTTGTTCATTTCACACAATTTGACCATAAACATCACAAAATTCAAACAATTGAAAACATCAGCTTTTTATACATTTTTAAAATATATATTTCCATTTTGCACACCCCTACAGTTTAAGGAACACCGAGATATATATCATTCCTATGAATGCATTTCATTTTGTACACATAAACATATAACATTTAACATTTAATATAAGGCATTCAATCTTGAATCTTTTAAACCCAGTATTTCAAATGCAGTCTCATATTTCTTAGGCTCACATGAACAAGGTCGAAAAACCCAACTATCTGCCAACTTTTCCTTCTCTGTTATCAACATTTTTAGGGAACAAAGCATTCTATGTTCTTAGTAATCAGCTTCTAGGCACATTTTACTCTTTTGCACAGAATGAGTTTCTTTCTTTCAAACTTTCCTTCTTTAAACTAATACAGACACACTCATTAAACATAACAGCACTCCCTTTTTCCCCACTCTCTTGCTTTGGATTAATCAGACAGAAAAAAGGTTTACACTCTTTCATTTTCCAAAACCATTCACACACTCTCTCTCTCTCTCTCTGGAGTTGTTGCAACACAGACATACACAGCTGCCCCCCTCCTCCTTGTCTCAAGCCGTTTGAATTTCTTCGAGACAAGAAAGGCCAATCCTTCCTCCCTTTTTCTTCCCTTCAGGGGCAGCCTCAGAGTCGGCTCTTTCGGGGAATTTGGGATCTTTCCCCTACCTTTTCTTTTGGCTCTACCGGTAACCACATCTTTTTGTGCACATAACTCAGAGGCTAGACGGGCAATTTTTCCCCCCCAGCTCTGTAATTCCAAGTCGGGTCACCCCTTCTTGAACTTCTACGCAGTTAAACTTGGGTCAAAGGGGGCAACTCCTCCCCTTTACCCTCCCTGGCCAGTCGGGTTATGTGTAGGCATTGCAAGGGCGTCCCCTTTGAGCCTTTCCCTCCCATTTGGGGTACTTAGTGTTTCCCAAATGTATGTTCCCTAGTGTTTCTTCACTTCAAACACTATACTTGCCGGATTTCTGTAGACTCGGGACACCCTCGCCCCCGGACTTTCCTTTGCGCAATCCTCCGAACTGGCTTTTCTGGCAACCCAAATCTGTTGCGGCACTCAGGGTCGTTTGGCGCTAACAAAGAGGTGAGGACCACAACCGGTCTTTGTTAGGGCCCTTCTCGACTCACGGTTGTCACCTCCAGTTCTCGCCGACAAGTTGAGGCCGTCCTGCCAACAGGATCTGTCTCCGCTTCACGGTCCGTCTCATAAATCAGATCACGTCGGGGTCACCAGAAATGTAGCAGATTACCATACTCCCACAAGGCAGGCTGCTCGTGCAGACGCAGTAGAAGGAGGAGACAGACAACAGGATTTCTCAGAAAGCTCAATTTACTTTGTTTCCACAGCTGCGGGTCCGTCCCGGCACAACATGGTGCTTCAAGGGGGCGGCCCCTCCTCCTTGTGAGGCACATATTTATACAAGCATCAGGGTCGGTTTAAGCACCGCCTCGTTCATTCATTTCACTGGCTAACACTTATGATGTGCTCTGATTCTAACCAATTAACAATGCATTATGTAATCTAATAATCCATTGGCTAACAGACATTGCGCAGTTTATTTTCCTGACCAGTTATTAAAGCTTTGTCTATGTGCGTAGATTGTCCCTATATTGTTACTTTTCTGATAAGCGTTCCCACGGACCGGCCAAATGGGTGTTTCATTAGGCTAACACATGTGATGTCTCCTAGACCAATCACTGACTAGTAAACAAAGAGCACATGGTGTTTCTCTAAACCAATTGTAATGCACCAGGACAACCAATGAGATGGCGTCCCTTCTAAACCAATCACTGCTGTTCTCTAGCGTGCTTGCTAACTCTGCCTTCTTCTCTATGCCTATGCCTATGCTTGGGTAGCATTCTCTCCTGACGTTTCTTCTATAACTCAATGAGTCTCCTTCTTTAAGCCGCGGAAAAAGATGGCGTTCTCTCATGTCTCTGCCTGGAGCCGGAGCTAAAGGCACCAGATTCTGATAGCTAAGCACCATCCCTTCTGGTCAGTTAAAGTGTGAGAGACCATTACTGAATATCAGGTGCTGCAGGCTGTATTTCAGAGGAAGGACTTGTGATACCACCCGTGACTATTCCTTGCTTATGAAAATTATATGACATTCATGGAGAAACCATAAGTGGACAGACAATATGAAGCCACATATAAACACGCAAGCAAACCCAGTCTGACTTCTCCCTTAAAGCCCAAACCATCAAACAGAGGATAGCATGTTTTGGTCATATCATTGCCAAAGATTGGTAAAGTTTTATTTATTTTGTATCAAAAGCATTGCATAAATTAGTATAAAACTGATAAAAAATAGAAGGAGCACAAGCAGCTAAATATCTTTTGACCAAAAATGGGCAACAGTGACCACATTGTCTGTAGCCTCAAACAATTCTTCCTCTGTACATGAGGCAGGACATTGCGGACAAACATACAGAAGCGGAGTTGTCTGTTCTGCTCCAGAGTCGCACAAGGTGGAGGATGCTTTTAGGTACAGTAGAGTCTTGTTTATCCAACTTTCGCTCATCCAATGTTCTGTATTATCCAACTCAAGCAAGGATTCTCAGGTTTTGAGTTCGCAAGACCTGAGCAAGACTGTTGAAAGAGTGCCTTGGAGGTCTCTCATTCTTACTTACTTTACTTAGGTGATCCCTCATGACCTGAGGATGATGGTCCTCCAAGTCTGGTGTCTTGGTGGTGGGTTCGTAGGTGGCTGTGGAGCCATATTCTTGATCCGCATGTTCTCCTGCAGTGAGAACATCGGTTTCCAGATGGAAGGCGGTCCCAGTCAGGTTTGGCGCCTTCCTCTTGGCACGCTTCTTCCTTTCACCTTTCACCCTCCATTCATGCCTCTTCTATATATGCAGCACTACTGGTCACAGCTGACCTCCAGTAAGAGTGCTCAAGGGCCAGGGCTTTCCAGTTCTTGGTGTCTATGCCACAGTTTTAAAGGTTGGCTTTAAGCCCATCTTTCAATCTCTTTTCCTGTCCACCAACATTATTTCCCGTTCTTGAATTAGAAGTATAGTAACTGCTTTGGGAGATGGTGATCGGGCATTCGGACAACGTGGCCAGTCCAGCGGAATTGATAACGTAGGAGCATCGCTTCAGTGCTGGTGGTCTTTGCTTCTTCAAGCATGCTGACATTTGTCTGCCTGAGATTTGCAGGATTTTTCAGTGGCAGCGCGGATGGAATCTTTCTAGGAGTTGAGTGTGATGTTTTTAGACAGTCCATGTTTTGCAGGCATATAGCAAAGTTGGGAGTTCAGTAACTTTATAAACAAACACCTTGGTCTCCCTATGAACGTCCTGGTCCTCAAACTCTCTGCTTTATTCAAAAAAACTGCTGAACTCGCAGAGCTCAGGCGGAGTTGTATTTCAGTGTCAATGTTGACTTTTGTGGAGAGGAGGCTGCCAAGGTAGCAGAAATTGTCAATATTTTCTAATGTTACACCATTAAGCTGTATTTCTGGTATTGCAGAGGGATTGTCTGGTGACTGTTGCAAGAGCACTTTGGTTTTTCCGATGTTCAGTGACCAGCCGGACTTCTTGTATGCTTCTGCAAAGGTGTTTAGAGTGGGTTGTAGGTCTTCTTCTGAATGTGGACAGACTACGTCTAGTCTAGTAGTCTCTCTTTCTATAGGATTACCATAATTCAAGGCTAAATATTTTGCTTTCATGGCTCTCTGAGTCAAAAAGGTTCCCGACCCCTGATATAAAACAAGGGTCCTTCTAGCAATCTCCAAGCCAGATAAAATCCTTTGTGTACTGTATATATGTGAGACAGATGATCTTTTGGTTACAAAGTTGTAACAGCCAAACGGTTGGGCTGCGCCTATCTTCGCGATCACATCTTCATCTATGAACTGGCGCGAACTCTAAGATCCTCTGCGGAGGCCCTCCTCTCACTCCCACCTCCGTTACAAGTACGGTTGGTGGGGACGAGAGAGAGGGCCCCCACTTCTGGAATGCCCTTCCAAGGGAAATAAGACAGGCCCCATCCCTCCCTTCTTTTCGTAAGAGTTTGAAGACTTGGTGGTTTCAACAAATTTTCAAGAGTGACCAGTGCTAGCTCACACCAGACACTACCTGGACACCACCTAGCCCCCTATATATTACCCTGGTCATTCTCCTAACAGGAAATAGCCTGTCCCCGCTTTTGTTGTTTACCTACTACAGTATGGTACTCAAATGCCAGGTCATCTTATTTCCATTTGTATCAGTCTTGACCCAGCCTTTTAATTGTTCTGACCCATTCCTTTTCTATGCCCTAACAAATACACATGAAGAGCAGGCAGGATTTTTCCTTTTAATATTTATGTGTCGTTGGGTAATTCCATGCTTATGTTGCTGTTACCATTATTTTTTGTTCATGTTGTGACTCTGTATGTTTTGATGTTGTTGCTTGGAAACTGCCCTGAGTCACCCCGGGGAGATAGAGCGGTATATAAATAAAAGTTTATTATTATTATTATTATTATTAAATTGATGGCAATTAACAAGTTTGTCAAAAGCAGTGGTGGCCACACTTTCTGGACCTGGATGGAGACAGCCACAGAGACTAGGCTATCATTGAAAATAGGTTAACCTAACACATTTTTAATTAGAAATGAAACCTATCAGCCTTGTCTTCAGAAAGAAGCTATTCTTACCTTCTGTTTGGCTGTCAGAAAAGCCAAATAGTGTATTGAAGGTTTCATGAAAGTCAAGAAACAGGCGTTCAGGTCCCTCACCTTCCAGCCCCACCAAACAAAAACATTCCTCAAAGTTATTTTATCTCCTTTCCTTCTCATTTTGGCCGCTAGCTGAGAGCCGACAAAATAATACTAAGAAAAATAAGCACCAATACAATCACCGCAAAGGAGGGAGTTGTTTTAAAATAAATGGGATTTAAATGTGAGTGTTTATTGCACATGTCTACACATGAAGACCTGTTGGTGTGCCGCCGTCACAGGGTTCTTTAACATGGAGCATAGGTGGCTAGGATGTCAGCATTTTTTGGTTTTTTGTCACTTATGTATGTCCTCAGCCATCTAAAGAGCTACACTCAAGATATCGTAGCCTTGTGACCTCATCACACTAGAGCAGGCCTGGGCAAACTTCAGCCCTCCAGGTGTTTTGGATTACAACTCCCACAATTCCTAACAGCCTACCGGCTGTTAGGAATTGTGAGAGTTGTAGTCCAAAACACCTGGAGGACTGAAGTTTGCCCAGGCCTGCACTAGAGAATGAATCCGTTTTAAATCCGGTTTCTGCCTCCTGCAGAATTCTGGGGTTTGTAGTTTAGGGAGGAGCCTTTAACAGCCTCAGTAAACTACAAACCCCAGAACTCTGTAGGAGGCAGAAATCGGATTTAAAGTGGATTCATTCCCTAATGTGATGAAGTAGTTGGTGTCCTACACACTCTTGGTGTCTTACACACTCTTAAGCCTTGGTGTCTTAAAACTGTTAGAGAGAGGATGGGCAATTTGTCTCCACTTTTCTTTATTCTAAGACAGACAGTGTATTTCTTATGTTGGATGTTTCTGACCTGGCCTGATCTCTATGACTGGATTTGTCAATAGTTTTTGGAACTGTAACTTCTTGAATCCCCCAATCACTTTAATCCTTATGGGTATTATAGTGCTTGAGTGTTGGGAGTTAGGGTTCCATAGCAATAATTTTCTAGCCCTGCATTTCCAAACCAGTTTCTTTCAATAAGTCCCTCTGGGTGCTGAGATAGCCTCCAGTGTGGCCTCGGATAGAGAGGGTGGGAGGCAGGATTTTTATTTTTCCAAGGAAAAACGTCAGAAATCCCACTAGACACTTAGATAATAGGAGGTTGGATCCTTGCCTCTAATAGACCTGCTTTGTTTATGTTTTATTTTGAAAAACAGTTGGGTGGTTCTGACTTTTGTTAACTTTAGTGTCAAGAAGCCACTCTGGAAGAAAAGTTTGAACCAGTTGTTAAAACTTCATACTTTTTAAAGTGTTCAAATTCAGCAGTACTAAGCAGTCATTGGTTTCTTTTTCAAAGAATATCCTTTTAGTTAGTTGCTGTGAGTTTTCCAAGCTGTATGGCCATGTTCCAGAAGCATTCTCTCCTGATGTTTCACCCGCATCAGTGGCAGGCATCCTTAAAGGTTGTGAGGTTTCTTGGAAACTAGTCAAGTGAGGTTTATATATCTGTGGAATAATGTCCAGGGTGGGAGAAAGAACTGCTGTCTGTTTGAGGCAAGTGTGAATGTTGCAATTGATCACCTTGATTAGCATTGAATAGCCTTGCAGTTTCAAAGCCTGGCTGCTTCCTGCCTGGGGGAATCCTTTGTTGGGAAGGGTTAGCTCCCCCAGGCAGGAAGTAGCCATGCTTTGAAGCTGCATGGCTATTCAATGCTAATCCCCTATCAACCCCAGAGGTCACTTCGTTCCGAACAACTGAACCTCCTTGAAGTGCCGTCCTTTAAAGCTATCCGTCTTACATCGACCCGGCACAGAGCCTTTTCTGTAGTAGCGCTGCCAATCTGGAATACCCTCCCAAGTGATGTGCGAGCCTTAGGGGATTTACTATCTTTCCGCAAGGCCTGCAAGACCCACCTTTTCCGGCTAGCCTTTGATTGCTAAGCTGGAAAACCTTACTTTTTAGTCTAATTTAATATTTTGTTTTACTCCTGTTGTGTTTTTATATGATTGTGAGCCACTCCGAGCCCTCGGGAAGTGGTGGCGTACAAGTCCAAATAATAATAATAATAATAAGGTGACCAGTTGCAACATTCACACCTGCCTCAAACAGACAAGAGTTCTTTCTCCCACCCTGGACATTATTCCACAGATATATAAATATTACTTGCCTAGTTTCAAACAGACCTCACAACCTCTGAGGATGCCTGCCATGGATGTGGGCGAAATGTTAGGAAAGAATGCTACTGGAGCATGGCCATACATCCTGGAAAACTAACAGCAGCCCAGTGATTCCAGCCATGAAAGCACCTGCACACAGCTCAAACCTGAAAATGTAACTGTATGCAAAAGTCCCAGGCTCAGCCATCTCCCTAGGCATAGCCCGACCTATCAACTTCATGCATCTTATATTACAGTTCACACACACACACTAACTGATTTCTTATATGTTCCAACTCTCAAGGCTATCCTCATAGTGATATTTCAGGGCCAAAAGCTGAGGCCCTTCCACACAGCCATATAACCCAGAATATCAAGACAGAAAAATCCCACAATATCTGCTTTGAACTGAGTTATCGGAGTCCACGCTGCCATATATTCCAGTTGAAAGCAGAACATGTGGGATTTTATTCAGTTGACTGGAAGGGGCCTGAGACTTAAGGATGACTCTTGTGATGTCAAAACTGGGCCTGGGTAGTGGTGTTAAACATGACTTGTTGAACATCAAGGATCATATGGCACAATGCCGTTTTTTTGAAAAATAAAAGGCTAATAAAATAAGAGACTATCTATAAGAAAGGCCTTTCAAGGCAACACTCTTGAATTCTCTCCAAAGATCAGAGAAGAAGTGCCAGATCCTAAGATGTAATAATAAAGGTGGGATGGGAGGTTTTCCTCCCTGGTGGACCGCACTGGCCCATTCTCTGAAAACCAGAAGTGATGACAATTCACTCCCAGGACCTTTTGGGACTGATTTTCATCTGTTTCAGGAAAGTGTTGGCAGGAGCAGGAAGGACATAAACCTCACTCTAGAGCTTCCCCCACCATAGCAAGAAAACTTTTAAATTTCTCAAACCAATATTTCACCAGGAATATACGCCTGCTGTCTCATTTGGGACTTCCTGAATGATTATGAAACGAAATTGGAAATGTTCACTTTTGGTGTTCCAATGTTAACGCAATCATTGGTTTGTTGTCAAAGGCTTTCATGGCCGGAATCACTGGGTTGTTGTGTGTTTTCCGGGCTGCATGGCCATGTTCCAGAAGCATTCTTTCCTGACGTTTCACCTGCATCTATGGCAGGCATCCTCAGAGGCTGTGCGAATAATATTTCCAGTATCTGATGTTAAATATAAACAGGTGTCTTACTGTTTCGTGTAACACTACTGTGAGGAGTTGCATGGACTGCCAAGCACAAGAAATGTTTTTTTTTTCCTTCCAGGCCGTCATGATACATTCCCATTTTTAAAAGTTAGCACTTATCTTGGTGCTTTCCGTCATTTTGAATCCCGTCCTTCTATAGGTGCTAAGCTTTTCTCTTACAGACCTATTATGGTGAAATTTTAAAGAGACATCCTGGCAAAAATGGGGGCTGAGTCATCACTTGAGCCTTGATGGTCCCATTTTCAGAATACTGCAACTTGGGAGGCATCTACACTGTAGAATCAATGCCTTTTCACACTGCTTTACCTGCTATGGACGCATGAGAATTTTAGTTTTACAATGTCTTTAGCCTTCTCTGCCAAAGAGTGTTGGTGCCTCAGCAAACCACAGGTCATGTATTATCTTGGATTATCTCATAGAGAATCTGGAAGTCTGTTGAATTTATTCAGCAACACTGTTGGGCCTGTGGCTTCTGTGGCTTTAGGGGCTGTGGGTTGTGGTGGTGTGCATGGATCTGTGTGGTTTTCAGTGCAGGCCAAAGTGATGAAACTCTGGAAAAGCAGTTAAGGGAATTTAGTTTTTCTGAGAGTCCAGTGGGCAGGAATTGAGACACCTGGCTTGCTGATTCTAGCCGCAGCTGTTACTTTCCCAGGGAAAAGGGAGGGAAATGTTAGAATGTTGAGATCTTGTTATGAGCCCTGTAAAGGTTGAAATTCAGTTCCTGGTCAACTTTCAATTCTACTGCAAGCAGTTCCATGAACTCCTGATTTCATGATTTTTTTGGTCATTCATGACAGAATTTTGAGCTTTCCTTTTTTGGGACTATCCTAGTTTTAAGTTTTGTTGCTTCTTAGTGGATTTATATTCAGAGACCTTACAACTTAATTAGCCTGAGGCTTTGGGAACATTTCCTGGAATTTTCTCGAATGCTTTTTGCCTTGGCTATTTTCATGTTTACTGTTATTTTTTTGGACATTGTTTACTTCAATAAATATACTGTTATTTCCAGCCATGGTTGTGTGAATATTTAAAGGGCCCTGGTTCCCGGACAATGTGCGACAAACACTGAACCATGGCTGTTAAAGTGGGGTCAGACTACATTAATTCTTCAGTGTAGAGCCAGCCCTAGTAGGACTGGAAGTAGAGAAAAGGAGCATCAGATGAACCTCATGCATCATGGCAATAAATTTAACGTACCCTCCAGCTTCTTGGTCATGTTGCCAATATTAGTAATACACACTAATAATACACTTTATTTATATTCCGCCCTTCTCACCCTGAAGGGCACTCAGGGCGGATTACAGTACACATACAAGCAGACAATCCCTGCCGTTTTTGTATTTGACATACAGCACATACAACATATAGTAGGAGGATCTTCCAGTTGAGCCACAGATTCTTCCTGGTTCTTTCCAGTTGTGTCACCGGGTGCTGTTGCTCCATTGCGCCACAGGGGGTGCTGTTGCTTCATCCTCCTATGACGAAGAGCTTGCCAGCCCGTTAGGCAATTGGTCTTCCTTATTTATTGGCGTTATAAAAGTCCTCCTCCGCAAAGCGGTCCCTAATTTCTCTACTCACAGCTAGGCTTGTTTTCGACTGCTTAGGTAAACAGAGGCAGGGCAGACAGCTGGCTGCCCAAGCCAGCCCGGGGTCTCGAACCTGTAACATTCGGTTGATAAGATCTTTTAGCAGCCGTTGTTACCGCTGTGCTAAACCTCTAGTAGTAGAATCATAGAATCCTTGAGTTGGAAGAGACCTCGTAGGCCATCCAGTCCAACTCCCTGCCAAGAAACAGGAAAATCGCATTCAAAGCACTCCGGACAGATGGCCATCCAGCCTCTGTTTAAAAGCCTCCAAAGAAGGAGCCTTCACCACACTCTGGAGCAGAGAGTTCCACTGCTGAACAGCTCTCACAGTTAGGAAGTTCTTCCTAATGTTCAGGTGGAATCTCCTTTTCTGTCGTTTGAAGCCATTGTTCTGCGTCCTAGTCTTCAGGGCAGCAGAAAAAAAAGCTTGCTCCCTCCTCCCTATGACTTCCCCTCACATAGTAGTAGTGGTAGTAGTAATATTAGCAAATGTTATTATCACTTTTGTTCTATGTGCTCCAGAAAAAAATGTGGATGATGTCCTCTGGGGACCTAAGAAGCAATAACACAGAAAAATTGCCTTTTACACCACAATGCCCAGAATTAAGACGGTCGTAAGTCGCAACAAACAGGGTATAGGGTTACAGCCTATGCTGGATGAGGTTACACTTCCCCTCACAGCTTGGGAGTGATTCCCGATTCATCGCTGAGCCTGGAACCTCAGGTTTTGGCTTGGTGCAGTGGAGCTTTTATGCGCCAAGTTTTAATTGTGCAAAACTTCAGGATGTAACAAGAATGTGGACCACTGTGGCCAAGTCTGGCTTCCATACCTTAGGAAGCCAGACATGGCCACCGTGGTCCACACTCTTGTTACATCCTGAATAGTCTCCTGCATTGCGCTCTATTTGGGGTTGCCTTTGAAGACTGTTTGGAAGCTTCAAGTAGTCCAATGGGCAGCAGCCAGGCTGCTCACTGGAATGGCGTATAGAGAGAGGACATCCCCCCTGTTGCGGCAGCTCCACTGTCTGTCAGTCTGCTACCAAGCACAATTCAAAGTGCTGGCTTAGCCTATAAAGCCTTAAACGGTTCCGGCCCAGTTTGCCTGTCCAAATGTATCTTCCTCTATGAATCAGCAAGAATATTAAGATCTTCTGGGGAGGCCCTGCTCTCGATCCCGCCTCCTTTGTAGGTGCAGTTGGCGGGAATGAGAGACAGAGCCTTCTCAGTAGTGGCACCTCGGCTGTGGAACTCTCTCCCGAGCGAAGTTAGATCGCCCCCCTCCCTCCTGACCTTTAGGAAAAGTTAAAAACGTGGATGTTTGACCAAGCATTCAATGAGTAATCTATCACTGCAATAAGAATAGATGGAATAGTGCAACGACAAATTGGAATGGCCACGGACTGCAATGTTGGAGTGCGTGGTTTTAAATAATTGGTTTTAAGGTTTTATTTTGTTTTAATGATTGCTTTAATGCTTATGTTTTTTTATTGTGTGCGTTTTTGGCATCTAATTGTTGCCTATATATATAAGCCGCCTTGCGTCGCCTAAGGGGTGAGAAAGGTGGGATATAAATACAGTAAATAAATAAATAAATAAATCACCCCAACCAGCATGACAGCAGCATGGGAGTTGTTTAAAGGACAGATTCTGGGAATTGTAAGCATCCTGGGAGCTGTAGTGAAAGAACTCACATTTTCTAATTGCTAGGAAACATGTTGCTACTGGAACAGGGTTTGTAATCCTGGCTTGCTATTTCGTGATCTGAAACTCAGTTGGTCTCATCAGGTGGGCAAAGCAGACCGCTCATACTCGGGCCCAGATCTTATACTACCTCGCAGAGAACCTGGAAGTCCGTCGAGCTGAAATGGCATTGCAGCTGAAGGTGCTGACAGGTGCCCAGGAAGAAGCAGCCCTGAAGGAGGTGGACCTGAGTGTGCAGCGACTCTTCTACTGGGCGGCATATTCTGACAAATACGGTGGGGTTGTGCAGGTGAGGAACCAACAGGTTTGTGTCCTGTGATATACACTTCTGGAGTCTATCGTTCTTGGGTGGAGGTTGGATGCCAGAGTTTGGGGAAGCTCCATATCTTGTGAATGTAGCAAACGTATTGCATGTTGCTGATCTATTATCCTATAGTCTAGTGCAGGCATGGGCAAACTTTGGCCCCCCCAGGTGTTTTGGACTTCAACTTGCACAATTCCTAACAGCCTACTGACTGGAAGGAATTATACGAGTTGAAGTCCAAAACACCTGGCGGGCCAAAGTTTGCCTATGCCTGGTTTAATGGGTAATGTAGTCCAGACTTTGGCTTGTGACACCCCCTCTCCTAGATATAACTTAGGAAATATATTTTGTTTGATATGGAGATGAAGGGGTTTTGTTACCCTTGCTTTTGACCTTTTAGGCTCCTTCCTGCTTTGAATTGGGTTATATGGCAGCATGGACTCAGATAACCCAGTTCAAAGCAGATATTGTGGATTATCTGCCTTGATATTCTGGGTTATGTAGTCTCAATGTTCAACGTCCTGTTGAAAAGCAGCATAGCTCTATGATGGTGTGATCCTGTGGAATTGCAAACAGAATTGAGGCAGCAAGACTGATATGAGAATTGTTCCTGACTTTCTTTCTGGGAAGGCCATGGACTGTTGGATAAACCGGGGAAATGCTTGTGTCAAGACATCTTACTGATTTCCTTATCCAAGGTGGTGAAAAGCCAAATTCTTTCAGTAACTGTCTGGTTATACGGTTTTTATTGATAATTAAGGTTTTATAATGTTTAATTTAATGTTAATGTATTTTATGCATTTTAATGGTAACAGATTTATTTATTTGGACTTGTACACCGCTACTCCCAGTGGCTCGGGGCGGTTTACAACACAATTCAATAAAACAAACAATGGGCAAAACATACATATAATAGTAAGTAAAACAGCAAAATAAAAACGCAGCTAAAATCACAAGCTAAAATTACAAGCTTTCGAAGGCCTGTCTGAACAAGTGTGTCTTGCAGGCCCTCCGAAAGGTGACCAAATTTCGGAGAGCCCGCGTTTCCAGTGGCAACGTATTCCAAAGAGCTGGGGCAATGATTGAAAATGCACTGCGCCTTGTTGAAGTCAGGTGGAAATACTTCACACTAGGGATGTCTAAAAGATTCTGGTCTTCTGAATGAAGTGATCTCGGAGGGTTATATGGAATCAGGTGATCCCGTAGGTACACTGGCCCCAGACCATACAAGGCCTTAAAAGTAAGAACTAACACCTTGAAAGTGATCTGGTATTCAATTGGTAGCCAGTGCAGATTCTGCAGTATAGGTGTTATATGGCGGCTCGTGGGTTCCCCCGCAAGCAGCTGGGCTGCAGCATTCTGCACTAGCTTGAGTTTCTGGATCACATTCAAGGGAAGGCCAATGTAAAGAGCGTTACAGTAGTCAAGTCTTGAGATGACCGTGGCTTGGATTACTGTGGCCAGATCGTTCTGTGAGAGATAGGGAGCCAGACGCTTCACTTGTCGCAGATTTAGTGTTTTTGTTTTAATTATTTATGTAACGGCATCGAATTGCTGCTTATGTAAGCCGTCCTGAATCCCCCTTTCGGGGTAGAGACAGGGTATAAATTTCTTAAATAAATAAATAAATAAATATTCATCCATAAAACCTTAACAGAATTCTGGTTTTGTATTTCATTGATGTGATTGAAATTCAGCTTGAGGAGAGAAGGGCAAAGGTTTCCGGATCTGTAGCTTTCTGGCGAAGAAGTTACCTCACAAAGTTAGACGGCTTTAATTCAAAAGCATGCATTAGGGAACGCAACAAAAATCCAACTGACAAGTTTATTTCCTTCATGCCTCACCCTAGCCCCACCCCTGCATTGCTCCTGTTTCCATGGCAACCCTCTCCCAGATTTCAAATATACACAGGACCGGTCTAAGGCATGGCCTAATTTCCTGACTTCACTCAAAACCAGGAAATAAGGTCATGACAAAAGGTCACGAAACAAGTGGGACTTACAAGGTGAATTCAGATGATGCTGGAATTCAAAGGCAGGTTTATTATCTTTTGCAGTCTATACAAGCGCAGTTCCAGATATTTGGGACTTAAGCTACTCCTGCTACCTTGGCCAGTGGTCAGAGATTCTGGAAGACAAACTTGCAAATATCCAGTCCATGTATAATTAAGAATCACTGGTCTATACAACGTCAAATGTTTCTTGACTTTGCCTGTTTCTTGGTTTTCTCCTTTGACTACAGGAGACGCTTTTGTATGGGGCCTCCCTCCTCTTCCGGGAATCTCTTGGCGTAGTGGGCATTGCCTGTCCTGATGAGCAACCACTCCTGGCTTTTGTCAGCTTATTGGCACCTGCCATTATCCGTGGCAACTGTGTGGTCATGATTCCCAGTGAGCGGTACCCATTGCTTTCCTTGGATTTCTATCAGGTACCTTCTTCCTTATTTCTGGGCTAACTTGTAGATCTCAGTGAGGAAATCTTTGGCCCTCCAAATGTTCTAGCCTACAACTTCGACACCTTAACCATCATAGCTTGTGGGTGTGAGATTGTAGGAGTTGTAGTCCCAAACACTTGGCCAGCCAAAAGTTCTTTGTATTTTTGTGTATCAAGAAAATTCTGCATTCTAGGAAGACCCTTTGACTTAGTTACGTTTTATCAGGGTGGTTTTTAATGTATTTATTGGGGTTTTCATTAGTGTTTCAGAGCATTTGCTAATATGTATGGTTTTAACTTGTTTTTAATTTTTATATTTTATATTTTTACTGGCTGTAAGCAGCCTTGAGACCTTGACTGGGCTACAAATTTCATAAACAAATAAATAAATAAATCTAGTTCCAGAAACCAATGGTCAGGTTGTCTTTGTTGAAAATAGCACCCTTCTTCAAACCTCAACTAATTATTTGTTTGTATATAATTCAGAATGTTTACTGTATTGTATATGTGTGTATTGGTATGCAGTTTTCCTGAACTCTGTGTTGTGGGTGGGGCTGCAGACCATGTGATAAGAACTGGGACTGTTCAGGACTCAGACTCCATTTTAGAAACAGTATGCTTTCAGACGCCAGTACACACAGTACAGTTTAGACACCAGTAGAAACAGAATGCTTTAGAGAACAGAGACTCTATTAGGCTTTCAGAACAGATATACTGTATGCTTTATACTATGGACTGTTAATATTACAGTGTTCCATCACTTATTGCGGGGGTTACATTCCAGGACCTCCTGCAATAAGTGAAAAACCGCAATGTAGGGATACTCTATTTATTTTAATATTTATACATTATTTTAGTAGTTATACCTTTCCAAAGATCATAATTTCTCCATAAGTCTTTTATATAGGTTAATGTTCACATTCAATGTATTTGTTAGCACGCTAATATGTAGATGTTTTGATAGGTGTATCAAACCAATTCAGATAGTTAACTTTTGAGTTTGAAGTTGAAATGGACTGTATTAAACATAAGTTCCGTGCACACTTTACCAGATACCAAATCCCCACCATAGTTGGGTAGGTTGAAGATTAGTGGTGTCACTGAATTATATATATTTTGGCTCAGGAACCCGTAATGATTTCTCAGCACAACCTCATCATGCTTCTGGAAATACAGTGGGCTTCCCCATGGTCAGATGTAGCATGCAGCTAGGTTTGAAAGAATTCAGTTGTGGGGAACACATGAGCCTGATGTTGATGTTCGACTGAACCTCCCATCAGCTCCGTTATCCAGAATGGTCAATGGTGAGCAGTCATGGAAACTACAGTCCAATGGCATCTACCAGTACTAAAAGTTCCTGAAATAGATCAAGGTATTGTGAACATTCTTCCACTCATGCAATCCAATAAGAAATCAAATTGCAGGTGGTGTTCCCAAGTCATTAATCTGGAATAGCAAATCAGACTATTGTTTATTTTTAGTACTTATATTTCTCCCTTCTCATCTGAAGGGAACTCAGGGCAGATCACAGAAAACATATACGGCAAACATTCAGTGTTGATTATACAATGACAAGAAGAGAACAGATAGAGGTATTATTAGGTTTTTTGTCATCTTTCGGCATCTTTTGAAGGGTGTGCTCGGTTCCGGCCATAGGGGGTGCTGTCGCTCCATCTCCTTGCCAAAGAACTTTCTTTGTTCGTAAACTTTCCTCTGAAATGCCATACCTGAAATCTTCTTCTTTCTTGGCGCGTTGATGACTAAAATCTGAGATAGGCAAGTCCGGTTGCAGAAAGCACAGCAGAAAGTCTCCTTGGGTGATGTTGTTTCTAGGTTGTGGTTCTTTCTGCGTTTTTGTTTCTTTTCGAGACTCGTTCGGAGTGACTTCTCAAAAGAGGCCGCAGCATTGTGGATAGTGCGTCTCCATGCCTCCCGAAGTGAGGCCAGGGTGGACCATTGTTGGTGATCAATCTGGCCGAGTCTGAGATGTTGTTTCAGGGAGTCCTTATATCTCTTTTTTGGGGCGCCTCTCTTGTGCTGATCCGTGTTGAGTTCACCATAGAGTAGTATCTTTGGGAGGTGGTGGTCCTCCATCCTAGAGACGTGCCCTGCCCAGCGCAGCTGTGTTCTCAATGGCATGGCCACAATGCTGATGATCCCTGCTTGCTCAAGGACAGCTACATTCGATGGCTGGGCGAGGTGTGCCTGGTGAGCAGTTCTCTTCTTTGCCAACAGCTCCTGGATCTCTTGGTTGTTTTCATCATCGTGCCTAAATTACCTCCCTGATTAATGCGGTTCCTATTCATCTACTCACATTGCTGTTTTCTCTCCACTACGAGGGACATTCATTAAAGGTTTCCCCTGACCCACTTCTATTCATCACAGGATGCTGAAACTACACGTTTAATGGTATAAGTTTCTATAGGTTACATGCCAGTTTACAACTCAGAACTGTTAACAGTCTTGATTTTACAGGTGCTGAAGTGGTGTGAGGTTTGATAATGGACCCAGTGGAATTCAGAGCAGTCCTCAAGTTCCTTTACTTGAAAGGCCACACACCAAAGAAGACATTCAATGAGATGAAATAAGTTTATGGTGATGATTCCCCATCATATGATGTAGTTAAGAACTGGCATTGTCAATTCAAATGTGGGTGGACTTTGGTGCAAACAGCTCCAATTCCAGGGTGACCCCACTCTGCTATTGATGAACACACCATCCAGCAAGTGGAGGTTGCCATTTTGGAAAATCACCACATAGCCATTTGCCACCTAGCCCAAAATGTCAAGATTTGTGTGTGGTCTGTGGAAAAAATCATCCAAGACCATCTTCACGTGCATAAGATATCTGCCTGCTGGGTCCCCCAGCTGCTCACACCTTTTCAGAAGCAGTAACAACTCAAATGCTCTCAGGCACTATTAACAATGTGCCATGGAAACCAGGAGGACTTTTTCAACAGACTGATGACATAGCATGAAAGCTGGCCCCATCACTCTGATCCTGAGACTAAAATCCAATCAATGCAATGGAAACATCATGACTCACCGCCTCCAAAGAAGGCACGTGCCCAACTCTCAGCAGGCAATGCCATGCTCACAGTATTTTGGGACCAGCACGGAGTAGCATTGATGGATTCCCTAACAAAGGGTACCATGATCACTGGGGCATACTATTTTTTGCTGCTGCAGAAATTGCGAGAGGCCATCAAAACCAAAAGTCATGGCATGCTCACCAAAGGTGTCCGTCTTCTGCAAGACAGTGCATCAGTTCACAACTCACATGTTGCCCAAATGGAAGCATGCTCCTGTGGCTTTAAAATTCCACCGCATCCCCCTTGTTCACCCGATCTCACACCATCGGACTTCCACCTCTTTCCAAAATGAAGTTATTTTTGAAAAGGAAGCATTTTTCAGGTGATGAGACTCTGACTTCCAAAGTCACAACGTAGCTTTGGAGCAACCTGTTGACTTCTACAAGAGAGATGTTTACAGTTGCTTTAAAAGATGGGAGAAGTGTGTGTCCCTAGGTGGCATCTATGTAGGGAAGGACTAATAACTGTGCCAAGTTTCATTGCTCTCCATCCACAGGAAGTGGGTCAGGGGAAATCTTTAATTAATTCTCCTCATAGGTTGATAGGGGAACTGGGCTGAAGGTCAGGAGCTCACCCTGACCCGATTTTGAACTGTCAACCTTTCGGTTGGCAAGATTTACTGCAGCTAAAGCTGGCATTCTGAGATTGGTTAGTGACAATGCAGTTCTTTTGCTCATTCACTGTCAGAACAAAGAAATGGAAAAATTATTTTCCATCCTTTTTGGTAAATGGATGGAATGGAGGTGCTGGCTTTCCACTATCCATTGCCTTCTCCCACAAAAAAATAGAAAAATGAAATGACAAGAAGAGAACTGTCCACGGTTGAACTCTCAACATTCTGGAGATTTAAGAAGAAAATGTGGGATTTCTCCTTTTCAAAATTTACTTTCAGTTCTGGTTTCCGCCCAGCTGTGGGTGACAGCTGGGCTAAAAGATTAAGCTTTTCATTGTTTTCCTTTGCCTTAGGAATTTTCTGCATGATTTGTGGCTTCCCTGGTGCCCATGAAAAATAAAGATCATCTCACTTGGGGAAACATAGTGTCTAACATTCATTCACTTGCATAACTAAAGAGGGATTTCCTCATTATGTGAACCAGAGTCTGTGAAAGGAGTGGAAAGAAATCAGGAAAAGCAAGGGAATTGATATTCACTCACCCCATTAATTCAAGGAGCAAAGACAGGTCTTCTGTTTGCCATTACTAGCTTGGTTCATGAACTTTTGATGGTGCTTTGGGAACAAGGAAGAGAGAGAGCTAAAATTTGCGGGGAAAACCACCCCCTTCCTCACTTGTCCCATTAGAATAAGCAAAGTATTTAAAAATACAGAATGAAAGCTCCCTGTGTCCTGCTCTTTCTTGTTTCTATGGTTGATGTCTTATATAAATAAAAACGTACTAGATCTAAACAGCAAGACAGAACAGGCAAAAGATATGAAGAAAACCAGTTAGGCTAGGTCTTTACGGATTGGTAGACAAATATGTCCAATGTTGAGGTAAAGCCGAGAGAGACCTTCATTTTCTGAAAGCAACACAGAAAGTAAGAATTTGGTTATAGGAGGCAAAACCATGCATGACAGCAAGGCAAGAACTTGAATCTGGACATCATGTTCTTCAGCAATATTTAAGCCATTACAAACTTCTCACGTTGATTTCAATAGGAAGTGAATTCAACTAACAGCCTTCCCAAACCTGACATCCTCCAGATTGGCTGTATTGAAACTTATGCGTGTCTTCCATGACATTCAAACCCAAAAAGTTCTCTAGGCAAATAATAAAACACAGCGTAAAAGCAAAATGTTTATTAAAACCACAACATAAAACTGAACAATACACAGATAAATTAAAAACACAGCCATAAAATGTGAAGACAGATCCAAGAGTCCTCACTTGCCAGCGCATGCTGTGTTTTCGGCATCAAATCCAACACTGATCAACAGTGCCAGATTTACCCACAAGTTTTAGGTAAACTGTAATCTGGAGCCTAACCTCGCCCCACTCCAGCCTCAACCTATTTCTTCTCCATGCTATGTGCCATGTTATGTTTAATGTAATTCAGGGCTTGAGCACCATGTATACTTGTGTATAATCTGACCACATGTATATTGTAATTTGAGAATAGGGTTGGGTGCAAAAAATTACAGATTTTTACATTATTTTGTTTATTTATTTTTATTTACAACATGGAGCCCCCGGTGGCGCAATGGGTTAAACCCCTGTGCTGGCACTGAAGACCGACAGGTCGCAGATTTGAATCCAGTGAGAGCACGGATGAGCTCCCTCTGTCAGCTCCAGCTCCCCATGTGGGGAGAGAGAAACCTCCCACAAGGATGGTAAAACATCAAAACATCCCAGTGCCCCTTGGGCAACGTCCTTGCAGATAACCAATTCTCTCACGCCAGAAGCGACTTGCAGTTTCTCAAGTCACTCCTGACACGAAAAAATACAACATTTGTATCCTGTTTTCTCTACCCCGAAGGGGACTCAGAGCGGCCTCACACATTGGCAACCATTCAATGCCATAAAAACATACAGTTAAATAAACATTTAAATTCAAAACACAGAATTAAAACATTAAAAAATCACATTATCCAAGGTTGTAGTCCAGAGCCATTCCTGATTGTCATTGTGCTAATACTACATTAATTTATGATCCATGGTTACATCGAGTGTCGTTCTGTGGGTGCAGGGGAAGCACCAATACAACCTGGGTATTTTTAACCTGCAGAAGAGAAGGTTGAAAGGAGACATGATCACATTGTTTGAATATTTGAAAGGATGTCAAAGGAAGAGGGAGCTGGCTTGTTTTCTGCTTCCCTGGAGACTAGGATTGAGAGCAATGGGAAAGGAGATTCCACCTGAACATTAGGAAGAACTTCCTGATCACAAGAGCTGTTCAACAGTGGAAGTTTCTACGTCGGAGTATGGTGGAGGATTTTAAACAGAGGCTACTTTGTACTTTGTGTTTTCCTGTGTGGCAAGGGGTTGGACAGGATGTCCCTTGTGGTCTCTTGCAACTCTAGTGATTCTTCCCCAGAGGATCAACCACCCCTGGGGACACCCCTGGATGCTATCAACCGAATGCCTTTAGGTCGATAGCATTTCCTTGTCCAAGCATTTTAAAAAGGCCAGAAGAGGCATCACAGTGGAAAGAGTCGAGGGAATCTGTGCTTCTTTTAGGCTCTCCCAGGTTGGCCAAACTCTCACTTTTCACTTTTCTACTGATAATGGGATAGTTTCTTTGTTGATAAGAGTTAAGGTACTATACTTTCATTGATCTGTGGATAAGTTGATCCAGGTTTTTTGAGCTGGTTTTTGTCTTCACTAAAATTTCTAGACTTATACATGAATATATACAGTATGTCTCAGTCTGGCTTTGCTGAACAACAGTTATCTGGGTCAGTATGGAAAGTGGGGAGCTTTCAACATCCATCCTATCATACAGACCTCCTTATCCTGAGGAGGAAAGGAAGTATTTGTGTATACACACCTGCATATGTGTGTGTGTTTATATGACTGTGTATGCATGGCTGTTCAAACCAGGGAGCAGGGTGAGCTCCCGCTTCAGCCAACCTAGCCGTTTGAAAACATGCAAATGTGAATATATCAATAGGTACAAAAAGGTTGGATTTATGGAGGACAAGATCTGGAAACCAGCAGTAATAAAGAAAAAGAAAAACATTAGTGTTTTATATAAAATACTGTTAAAATGGAGTATGGAGGAGGAGCAGATCAAAGATTGCCATATTAGGTGGGCCCAAGATCTGGGGCACTCAATTTTACTGCAGCAATGGGAGGAAATATGGCAAAGGAAATTGAAGTATATGACAACAACAGAAATAATGGAAAACTGGGCAAAGATGCAGTTTCGCTGGCATCTCTACCCAGCCAAAACTGCCAAATTCGATAAAAGAGCATCAAACAGATGCTGGAAATGCAGCAAAGAATTAGGAACATTTATACATCAATGGTGGTATTGCAAACGGGTTAACAAATTTTGGAAAAACATACATACTGAAACCCAAAAAATACTAAAAACCAAATTTGGCTTAGAGCCGCAGAACTATTTGCTGGGGATTACTAACAAAGCTCTCAACTCCAACCAAGATAAAAAGTTTTTCATCCTAAGTGCATGCGCCAGAATAACGCTGGCCAGACATTGGAAGAAAAAATCTACACCGAACCTGGAAGAATGGATATTGAAAATATGGGATATGATGCAGATGGATTCACTATCACAAAAATTGAATAACAAGAAGGAAAGAACTGACTGGTCAGACTTCAGAACATATATGCAAAATAAAGGAAACAAAATATTGATAGACTTGAATGAAATGTAAGATGAGTCACACAAATAGTTTATGTATAACTTGTAAAGAGACAAACCAATACTATGTCATTCTTGGGGAACCTCTCGGGAAGTTACCTATTAATTTTCCTCTCTCTTCTCCGCTTTCCTTCACTTTCTGCCTCCCAACCCACCTCCCCCCACGTCCCTCCCCCCCCCTTGCCTTCCCAAACCTTCCCCCTCTCTATCTTTACTTGCGGAACACCTGTATATATATATGCCTATATGTATGTATACTTATTATATTGTGAAAACTCAATAAATATATTGCAAAAAAAGTGAATATATCAATAGGTGCCACTTCTGCAGGAAGGTAACAGTGCTCCATGCAGTTATGCTGGCCACATGACATTGGAGGTGTCTATGGACAATGCCGGCTCTTCGGCTTAGAAATGGAGATGAGCACCACCCTCAGAGTTAGACACAACTAGACTTAATGTCAGGGGAAACCTTTACTTTACTTATGCACAACCAATGGCCCATTATTTGCATATTATGGGCCCCTTGAGGCTGAATGTGTTAAGAGCTCCAGCTGCACACTGAAGATCAGTATGTAACAGAATTCAATTGATGACTCTGCTCTTCTACAATGTGGAGTATTTCTGTTTTGCATTTCATGAATCCACTGGGTCAATCCAATCCAATGCTCTCCAATATAATGAGACCAGTTATCTTGGATTGTATGGTATATTTGTAAATTTTTCTGTCATTTACAGCTGTTATAATAAAGCGACAGGGGCATGACCAGGAAAAGCCATTACTACTTTTATTACATATTTGCAAACTCAAAGTAAATAGCTCAAGGCAGTAGCTTCGCTATGGTCAGTTTTAGTTTATCTTTGAGTTGTAGACTAGCTGCTTTCCGGAGATGGTATTTTTTTTTAGGTTTGTGTCAGAATCATTATGCTGTTTTGCAATGGCAGCTTTTTTCTATCTTTGTATGGCTATTTTGCCATGAGAATGTAAAATAAACGTTTTGTTGTTCTCTGAGTCTCTTCCTTCCTCTGTCTCTTTCCCCTCCCTCTTTTGCTTGCTTTCTTTTTAATTCATGAACATATTCCGGTAGATCTGTTCCCCTTTCTCTATCTTGCCTCATTATTGGTTTTAAAAACAGGATCAAGGCGTATTTAGCAATCTCTTAGATGTTTTTCCAGAATTAATTCTGTTGCTGGAAAGTTTAACAAGTTTTGTCACAGTTAGGCAGGAGCTCTTATGTGTGATCCAAATAATGTGGCTTGGAAAAGTAGAGGAAGAAGAAAGAGAATAGAGCAGGCCTGGGCAAACTTTGGCCCTCCAGGTGTTTTGGACTTTAACTCCTATCGGCTGTTAGGAATTGTGGGAGTTGAAGTCCAAGACACCTGGAGGGCCGAAGTTTGCCCAGGCCTGGAATAGAGGGTAGAGAAGGAAAGGGACACGTTTTTAGCTACAGAAGTTTAGCTTTCACTTGCTTTAGGCTGAAAGGGTCCAGGCAACCTAATACTAGGTGAGACCCTAGTAATACTCTGAAATACGAACTCCAGGGTGCACAGAGTACAAGTACGGCAGGTAAAATAGAATTATAGTACTGTATTTGTGTAATATGACGAGGCCATATATATATGAGAAGTTGAAAGGGATTTATTGGAACCATCAGTAAACTAAGAAAGGGGCAAAAGAGGTATTTTTTTTTCATGTCAGGAGCGGCTTGAGAAACTGCAAGTTGCTTCTGGTGTGAGAGAATTGGCCGTCTGCAAGGACGTTGCCCAGGGGATGCCCGAATGTTTTGATGTTTTAAGGTTTTACCATCCTTGTCCCTGCATAGAGAGCTGGAGCTGACAGAGGGAGCTCATTCGTGCTCTCACCGGATTTGAACCTCCGACCTGTCAGTCTTCAGTCCTTCCGGCACAAGGGTTTAAACCACTACGCCACTGGGTGCTAATAAAGGATATTGTGTTAATGTGTTGTCGAAGCTTTCATGGTCCGAATCACTGGGTTGCTGAGTTTTCCGGGCTGTATGGCCATGTTCCAGAAGCATTCTCTCCTGATGTTTCGCCTACATCTATAGCAGGCATCCTCAGAGTTTGTAGGCTTCCAACAGACCTTGCAACTTCTGAGGATGCTTGCCATAGATGTGGGCAAAATGTTAGGAGGGAATGCTTCTGGAACATGGCCATACCGTTGGAAAACTCAAAGCAACCCATATATTGTATTAGATTTTTACTCCATATTGCATATGTTGATTATTAATGCATTTAAAGTATCTTAGCAAGCTTAAACACATTTTTGTAGAAAGGTGGGGTACAAATGGAAATAAATAAATAAAAATAGTTGGTGCATGCGCAAGACAGCATCTCAGAGGGGGGCATATCCATGTATTGAGCAATTGTCAACATTTTTCTCAGTCACTGCACAGTGACTGAACCATTTGTTCAGTCCCTGTGCATTTGTTCTCAGAACCATTTGTTGGCTTCTTCATTTCCTTGAACCGCGCTCGGCTCCCAAGAAACGGTAAAATGAGGGCTCGGATGAAAATCTGTGGGCTTAACAAGCCTACATTTTCTAAGAAAGGCTTTCTGAATTAACTTGCTCTGTTTTCCAGTAAAACCAGCTTTCCCAGCAAAAAGAAATTGCATAATCCCTTAGCATTGTCAGCAAAAGCAACTGGGGCAGAGAGAATTATAAGTGAGTGTCTGTCTGTCTATTTATCATCTATCTTATCTGTCAGGAGCCCCTGGTGGTGCAATGGGTTAAATGCTTGTGCCAGCAGGACTGCTGACCAAAAGTTTGGTGGTTCGAATTCGGCGAGTGGGGTGAGTTCCCGTCTGTCAACTCTAGCTTCTCATGCAGGGACACGAGAGAATCCTCCTACAGGATGATAAAACATCCGGGCATCCCCCGGGCAACGTCCTTGCAGACGGCCAATTCTCTCACACCAGAAGCAACTTGCAATTTCTCAAGTCGCTCCTGACACAAAAAAATCAATCTATACCAATCCTTTATTCTTTGAGTAGGCAACCTGTTCGGTATTAGCTTTTGTCGAAGCATAATTTCATTTGCCTAAATCTGAAGAGGAGAACAAAGTGTATCAGAAACTCAGTTGTACTTTTGCAGGCTTTCTCCAAATCATTTTATTCTCCAGGAAACTCCAGTAAAGTTCATCATTGGGCATATCTGATCAAATTAAATGTATATTTTCTTTCCAACAGGCATAATGGTTTCCTTCATAAATTCTCTCTTCCTTGAGATAACTGACCATAGGAAGCAGTGTTTTCCTTAGGAAGGGTGGCAACTGGGTTCCATGCAGAAATAACAATTTCTAATTGTGGCAGGAAAGCCCTAAGAAAATGAAAAACGCTGTTGTTGCTGCTCAATACATATTAAAGATTTAACACGAAGGAGTTTACATCCCACAGTTAATAAAATTATGTGCCAGGATTGAAGTCCTGTGAAAACCAAAGCACGTGCTTTGAAATGGATGAATATATAAGTGAAGTCTGCATGCATGCAATATATTTTATTTGGACGAGCAAAAGTTGGCCTTTATGACATACTAGCTTGAGGACCCGGTGGTCTCTGGGTTATTAGAAGGCATTGTTTGGTTTGATATGTTAGATAATATCACTGAAGTTTGGTCCAGATCTGCCGTTGGATGAGTTCAGTGCTCTCTGGAAAAGTGTGAACTACAATTCTCAGAGTCCTAGGGCAATTACCCACAAATCCTGACAGTATTCACAGTTGGCCATGTTGGGCCTGTGTGCCAAATTTTCCAGATCTATCGTTGGCTGGATTCAGTGCTTTCTGAATGCAGGTTAACTACAACTCCCAAAATCAACATCCATTCCCCAAACCCATGCATTATGTTCAGTTGGTCATGGGACTTCTCTGTGCCAAGTTTGGTCCTAGTCTGGTGGTGGTGGTGGTGGTGGTGGTGGTGGTGGTTGGGGGGGTCACAGTTTCTCTGAATGTAATTGAACTATAACACCCAAAATCAAGGTCCACTCCCACTAACCCCTACAGTATGTTCAGTTGACTTCTCTGGGCCAAGTTTGGTCCCAGTCCATTGTTGGTGGGGGTTGTAATATTAGTGAAAGTACTGCAAGTCCTATCATCATTGGCAAGTGTGGTCCAGATCCATTATTGGTTGGGTTAACAGTGCTCTCTGGATGTAGGCAGGGGCGGTCTAAGGTAATTTTAAATGGTAGGCGAACATTATTTTGGTGCTCCCCCCAAAAAAACATTATTTTGCCGCCCCCCATGTAAAACAAATATACAATTATAATATCACAATACCATTAGTAGTATTATATTGTATCAATGTATATACAATATATTATACCATACTCATACTATATTATATCATAATTATATTATACTACATTACAATATAATTATATTATAATATATTGACATTATAATATAATGTAACATTCTATTATATTATTATTATAAAATAATAAAAAAATTATTTAAATAAAATTATCCTCTACTAAATATTTTCATTACTCCTATAAAACTCAAATAACCCAAAATAAAGTAAAATAAAATATTATATATTACTGTTTTGTACAATACCACTATGCTGCAATATTGTTTGTAATATTACATGTAATATAAAATATATCATTATTCTATTGTTATATTGTATTTGTATTATATTGTATGACAATATTAAGCAGAACTGTATAATAATCAACAAGAAATGCAATGTAAATGCATCAAAATCAGAATATATTACCTATCACCCGACTCATAATTCATAGGAGTCTCCCATAAGTCCAAAATTAGGATCCCAATGTAAATGTAAATAGAAAAACAGCCAAAATGTTCAAATGAGGTCGAATACAGGCAGCGCGACCTGGGCAAACTTGGGCCCTCCCTCCTTCTAAGTGTTTTGGCCTCCAACTCCCACAACTCCTCATGCGGCCAGGATGGCGCCCCCTTCCCAGATGGTGCCCTAGGCGGCCGCCTACTTGGCCTATCTTGTAGGACCGCCCCTGGATGTAGGTCAAGTACAACTCATGTAAATCATGGTGAATTCTCCCCAAACCTCTTGTTCAGTGGCTGATCAATTCCTCTGTTTGTTGTGTGCCATAGGAAAGGGTAGGAAAGTGTTAAAGGAGAGGCAGTGGGTGGGGTCATTCAAATTCCACAGCAATGGAGAGAGAAAGGAACCCTGGGATGTGGAGGAAAAACAGAACATCTAGGATGAAATTGTCCCTGCATGAAAGCCTTCACTTGGACATTGGCATGGCTCTTGTACATGTTCATGGTGCTCACTATAACCTGCAATGTCATTGGAAGGAGGGCCATTGGTGTCTCCTGAGTAGTGTGAGCTATAGCTGTTTGTGGAGGCAGGAGCCTGTCTATGTAAGTGGACACCCGGGCCACAAACACACATACACATTTTCTATTTTATTATTTTATTATGTGGATGTGGATGGATAGATGGATGGATGGATGTTGGCTCAAGATACCATAGGCTATATCATAGAAGAGAGAATATATTTTCTCTATTTAGTATTGGAAGCTAAACAGGGTTAGTACGGGTAAGTGTCTGTATGGGAGACTGCCAAAAATACCAGTTTATGTGTTTCAAAGGAAGGAAATGGCATTGTATTCTCTCTACAAGAGTGTGAAAGTCCCAGCCAGCAACTTCATTTCAACTTTGCTTATGTAAACTTTTTTGTAAATAGATTTTAATCATAAGGGTGCCAGATTACTGATAAAATCTCCTTTTATCTAAATACTGCTTTTCAAATGCTTGGGGACTTACCTCAGAGGGTTTGGCTCTACCGAAGAATATGTAGAGACACCCAGAGTGCTTCTTTAGATGAGCAAATGGAAAGAGTTGTTGACAATGCCAGGCTCGTAAAATACAGATGTTACAAGTAACTTCCCAAGTGAAATTGGTGGTGGGACACGTTCTGGCCGCTGAACTTTTCTGCCTTGTCAAGGATTCTGATGATGAAGTAGGGCGCATTCTCTGTTCATGCAATGATTGTATGTTGGTCATGCAAGAAACACTTGCTTCTGACTCAGCAAAGTGCCTTTGGCTCTCTCTCTCTCTCTCTCTCTCTCTCTCTCTCTCTCTCTCTCTCTCTCTCTCTGGAAAACTCAGATATGTTTAGTCTAAATCCTTAGTCCAGCATTTCTAAACCTGGGGGTGGGGACCCTGGTAGAGGAGGTCGCAAGGGGGTTTCAGAGGGGTTGTCAAAGGCTGTCAGAAAACATATATTTCTGGTGGTCTTAGGAATCCCTTTGGCAGAGAAGGCTGAAGATTTCTCCGCCTGTCTTTACCTTTGTTTTTGGGAACAGATGGTGAATTGTTCCCAAAAACCCTCCTCTGCTGTTATTGGCTGGCCTCTCAGACAAGGGGAGGGCTGTTTCTGAGACGCCAAGCAAAGAGAGGAGAGCAGGCATGCTCGACGCATGGCATAATGGTGCGCATGTGCGGGTGAGGGGGAGCATGCAAGGCTGAAGGGAGGTTCATGACAGTGAGTTCTGTGTGGGAAGTTTGATCCAATTATTTCCTTCATATGCCTCCTTCCCACTGCCACTTAAAGCCTTCATGTTAGATTTCTTATTACTGACCCTATGACATCCTGACATGCTAAGAAAAGCAGAGAGATATAGCAAGAGGTCAGCTTCACGAAATATTCCCTGGAAGACTGGAGCCAGAGTGGGAGTACAGTGGGGAAAGTATGGACTATTTGTAAAGCAGCAGAAAGTGATAAGATCTTTTACTGCTCAGGTTGGATTTAATTTCATTGCACTTGGATAAAGTAGAACACTCTACAGGTTGAGAATTCCTTATCTGAAATGCTTAGGACATTTGGAGACTAGGATTTGAAACCTTTTCAGCAGTGGAAAGCCGCTGGGTAACCTTGGGCAAGTCACGCACTCTCTGCCTCAGAAGAAAGCAACGGCAAACCTCCTCTGAACAAATCTCACCAAGATAAACCTTAGGATAGTGTCACAGATGAAAGCATATAACAATAACAGGTTATGGCATCCATCTCTTCAAATCTCTTGTCTCAGGTACTGGACACCTCCGATGTCCCTGGCGGAGTGGTGAACATCATCTCTGGCAACCGGGACCAATTGAGTCGAACCTTAGCTGAGCACCAAGATGTGCAAGCTGTATGGTACTTCGGATCAAAGGAGGTGAGCTTCCCTAACAAAAGAACTGCAGAAGGACATGAACCACATTTTTTCACCTTTGTGGGAGTCCTGTCCCCCTGGCTGTAGTAATTGTGGAGTCCTAACTGTAATTTAACATAGTCCATTTTTGGTAATTGTGGAGTCCTAACTGTAATTTAAAATAGTCAATTTTTGTAGACAAATACCGTATTTTCCGGCATATAAGACGACTGGGCGTATAAGATGACCCCCAACTTTTCCAGTTAAAATATCGAGTTTGGGATTTACTCCCTGGATAAGACTATCCCTCTTCCAACACACACCAAATAAAAATTTAAAAAGCACCAGATTTGATTTCAATATGGTAATTTTCCTATTATCGTACTTCTTTCTGCCTCTCAGATCTTGCACATGTGTGCCTGCACCGCTTCACTGCAGTCCTCAAGAGCGAGATCTGAGAAGCAAAGAAGGAGGTACGGTAATAGGATACAAGGGCAGGTCAGACGGGTGAAAGAGGCATGTTTTTCTGGGCACAGTGCCACTATGTCTTTTTCCATACCCCGGGTGACCTGGACACCTGCAGCTTGCTCTGTCCTTCACTTACACCTTCCCAGTGAGGTGCCCCCTCACCTCATCATTGGGACCACATTAAATCACTTCTTTCCATGAATCCTGGTGAGTGGATTTTTTCTACCGTACTTATACAGTGCTACCCTTGCTGCTTCCATATGGTTGCCGCATACGGTGGGGATGCGGCCACAGTCGTTTTTGAGCTTCCCCCCACCATATGTGGCGACTGCAGATTCTCCAGTCCAGCTTGGACATTTCAGCAACTGCCCTATAAGATGACATCCAGCGTATAAGACGACTCCCGACTTTTGAGAAGATTTTCCTGGGTCAAAAAGTAGTCTTATACACCAGAAAATACAGTACTTTATTTTAGTTATTTTTGAAAATCTCTCAGTTGCAAAAGCCACAAGTCTTTGCTGCAAAGCACATACTTCTCTTGCTCACCTTGTTATTGAATCAGCACCCGCAATTGAGAACGATATGGTATCACAAGGGATATGAGCCAAGGATATGAACCACCTTATCTTCCTCCTGCGCCATTCAGTGGAGTCGCACCCTTTGCCATAACTGCAGTTAGTTATCTCTTCCTGAATTCTTGCAAACCTGTGCCAAGATCGATGAAAGGTGCATTACAAATTAATATTTTCTTTGTACACGCAGGGTTCTGCACATGTGGAATGGGCCTCTGCTGGGAACCTGAAAAGGACTTGGGTAAACTATGGAGCTGAAGAGCGTTGTTGGGCCAACCCCCAGGAAGGCGCTGGGGAAGAGTTTCTCTACCAGGCCACCCAGTGTAAAAGCATCTGGATGCCCATGGGTGATATCTTTGCCAACTGAGACTCTCAAGCAGGCATGGGCAAACTTTGACCCTCCGTGTGTTTTGGACTGCAAAGTTTGCCGATGCTTGTTCTAGACTGGGCGATAAGCTCAATTGCAAGGCAATCAGTCAAGATTGAAATTGGGAAACAGGGGAAATGGGGTTTGAAACACTGTGTTTAAGAAATAAAGTTCATTTGTTAGGTATTTTTTCAAAAAAAATCTGCTGTGAAAGTATTTTTTCTCATTTGGGGCTGGAATTGGGTGAGTGGCAGTTCCTTCTCACAATTGCAGAGGAACATCAATGGCTATCAATCCTCTTTTTATTCAACTCACACTGTTTCCTCCTTTCCCGTGTTGGAGGGTTTGGGAGTTGTAATCTAAAAAGACCTGACTTTTCAAAGCTCTAGGCAAGGATACACAATAGTAACAATGGCCTAAAATAGATGCTAAAAGGGATTAATTTGTCTGCCAAACATAGATAAAGGTTTCCCCTGACATTAAGTCTAGTTGTGTCTGACTCTGGGGGTTGGTACTCATCTCCATTTCTAAGCCGAAGAGCCAGCATTGTCTGTAGACACCTCCAAGGTCATGTGGCTGACATGACTACATGGAGTGCTGTTACCTTCCCGCCAAGGTTGTACCTATTAAAGTACTCACATTTGCATGTTTTTGAACTGTTAGGTTGGCAGAAGCTGGGTTTAACAGCGGGAACTCACCCCGCTCACCAGATTTGAACCACCAACCTTTCAGTCAGCCAGTTCAGTGGTTTAACCCACTGTGCCATCAGGGGCCTCTCTGCCCATTTTAGCTGAGATTGCCGTCTCCCATTCGATCCCTTGCCAGTATATCTCTCTAAAGCAGGGGTGCTCATTAGGTAGATGATGATCTACTGGTAGATCGCATAGGGCATCCTGGTAGATCGCAGGCAGGGCGGGAGGAAGGCTCAGTCCCGTCCCGCAGGCCTCCAGCGCTGCCCCAGTGCTGCCGGCCCTGGGTTATCTGAGGTCCTTTTGACACAGTTGAATAAAATTCCATGTTATCTGATTTGAATCAGATTATATCCCAGTTCAAAGCAGATATTGTGTTATATGTTTCACCTTTTTGTAGTGGGTAGGTAGATCATTTTGACTTGGTTTTATAAGTAGCTCGCATGCTGAAAAAGTGTGAGCACCCCTGCTCTAAAGCAATGGCTCCCAACCTTTTTTTGACCAGGACCATTTGACCAAGGACCACTTTCATCAGGAATCATTCTCCAACATTAGTACCAAAAGGGTTACAAATCAGTTTTTTGTCAACTTTAGATTTGGTTTAGTTATTTGGGGTGCTGATTCAGAAAATTGCATTGGATAGACCACATCAGCTCTAGTTTCTGATACAGAACATATGCCATTCAGTAGTTGCCATCTGCTTGCCCACAGGAAGTCAACCTTGGCACTATAAGAGGGTTTCGCAAGAACAGCCACTCTCTTTCCAACGGTTTAGTAATAGTGAGGCTGTAGACCATGATTTAGTTCTTTTGGACCACTGGTGGTTCATGGACCACAGGTTGGGAACCACTGCTCTAAAGAAGTGGATTTCAGCTTTCCAGCACAGGGGAGATGGGAGACAGCCGTGTCCGACATTATCTCGCCCTCCTTACAGTTCACCATGATTCACCACCTGGGAGTCATCCTCCAAAACAATAGTTTCCAATCCCTATAGGCCACATAAATGCAGGAAGGCCCCATTTAACCAATGCATCCTCAAAGATAACACCCTGCAAATGGTGGGAAAGATTCTGTGAATCACTACTGGTCACTGACCAGTTATAGGGTAGCTTTTTAATGTTCATATGCCAAGGCCAAGCTATGGTTTAGTGATAAGGCTTCTGCTTTAGTCACAGAAAGTCCAAGGTCTGGTCCTTGACATTTTCAGGATGACTGACATAAACTTCTGCCTGAATTCTTGAAGAACAGCTGTCATTCAGAGTCAGATCCCTTCCACACTGCCATATAGTACAGAGTATCAAAGCAAATAATCCACATTATCTGCTTGAACTGGATTGTGTGAGTCTACACTGCCATATAATTCAGTTCAAAGCAGATAATATGGATGTATAGAAGGGGCCTCAGTAATACTAGCCTTGATGCACCAATGAACGACACTTCTTTGATTTGGTATAAGGGAAATTTCCTATGTTCTTGCATCCTGTAAACAAGTGAATGGTGTTTCTGAATTATCCAAAGGATCTCTATCAGTTCCAGCTTGCAGTTTCCAATGGTCAGCAACTATAGATAGGTTATAAAAGATATAACCCTACTGATTTATTTCCTTCTAGTATTGGATGATGATCAGACCATCTAGCATCAGATCATTGGTATATTATCATATTTCCATGCAAACATTGTTTACTTTTTTGTGGTGCAATGGGTTAAACCCTCGTGTCAGCAGGACTGCTGTCTGAAAGTTTGGCGGTTCAAATCCGGGGAGTGGGGTGAGCTCCCGTCTGTCAGCTCCAGCGTTTAGTGCGGGGAAATGAGAGAACCCTCCCACAGGATGGTAAAACATCCGGGCATCCCCTGAGCAATGGCCAATTCTCTCACACCAGAAGCGACTTGCAGTTTCTCAAGTTGCTCCTGACACGGGGGAAAATGCTCCTGGCTATCCTCTTCTATCAGTGGGATGTGGTCTATGGACCTCTAGAAAAACATGCAGATATACTCATTGGATGCCATATCTCGCAGCCTTACCACAGCAACATCAGTTCATGTTCAGAGCTCCATAAGCTCAAGTTCTCTTTCCTCATACCTCTGAGATCTCTGGGGAAAGAAATAATGGAGCCAAAATTATTTTAGTCAAAACAACAGAGGAAAAGCTTTTTTTCTCTATATTCAGTCCAACACAGATGTTGGGATTAGGAGCATAGGACCTCAGCAAAAATTAAAAACCATCATTAAAATATATATTAAAAAACATATTCACTAAAAGTCAGTGTGCTGCTGCGGTTTGAGTATTGGAGTAGGATTGCAGGAGGTTTGAATTCCCACTCAGCCATGGAAATGAAGTGGGAGACTTTGCACAAATCAGTCTCAGAAAAAGACTAAGCTTTGGGGAAAAACCCATTGCCTACATCTTGCCAAAAAAAACCCTATGATAAGACTGCCATGAGCTTGAAAAATACTTGAAGGCACGCAACAACAATAACATGGATTCATACACTATTTAAGTTACAGTTCTTTGCACGGCTGATCTAAAGTAAGTCCCATTGAACCCAATAAGACACACACTTCGTAAAGTTACATAAGATTGCTGTGACTAGTTTTTACATTCTTCTGACATGGTTACTGCTGCTTTTTTAATCTTTCCCCCCTTGTGTGACCTTTCTAGCCATCTCATAGGTTCCCTGATAAATTCTGGGGCACAGTTAGGAAAGTCCCGACCTACAAAGCTTTCCACACCTTTCCCTACACTGGAGTGGGGACATTGATAAGACAGAAGACTAAAAGGTCTTTGCAAATGCTTAAAAAGATACAAAGGTCAGAATGTGGGTGAGTGTAGGATGGTGTAGGGAAAAATATTTTGAGATGAACTTTAGAGTTCTTTGTGACTCAAACGGAAAGTCCTCCATTCTTTGCAGCAAGTGGTGCCGCATGAAGGACCGCAGATGCACCTTGCAAAGTAGCCTGTGTTGTAGTTGCAAGCCAGTGAATCCATTGTTGTGGTGCAGGTAGGACCGGACGAAGGTAAAAAATTATAGTAAGCCAACCTTTTTTTGGCGCCCCCTGAGTCTTCAGTATGGTGATGATGGGGCGCACGCGTGCGCACCGGAGCACGCATGTGCGCAAACAGCTAGTTTCGCACATGCACTATTGGGGCCGAGCACTTCTGGTGGAAGGAGTAGCGAAACGCACTCCCAAGAGGATGAAAAGGACGGGGGAACATTTGCAGCCGGGTGGAGCCTCCCGCCTCTGGCTGCAAAATGTTCCCTGGCTTGTCCTTTTCAGCCTCTTGGGAGTGCGTTTAGCAACTCCCTCCACCAGAAGCACTCAGTCCCAATAGCGCATGCGTGAAAGTTTCGCGCATGCGCTATTAAAACAGAACACTCCCAAGAGGATGAAAAGGACAAGCCAGAGAACATTTTGCAGCCGGGGCAGAGCCTCCCGCCCGCGCGCCGGCCCGCATCAATGGCGCGGCATAATGCGCCGAACCTGGTGGCCGCGGCCAGATGCGCCCTTGGCCATGTGGTGCCCTGAAGCGGCCGCTTACTTTGCCTCTACTTAGATCTGCCCCTGGGTTCAGGCAGAGAGAAGCCCAGTCATGAACTATGACTATGAGCATATGAGTTGGGAAAGATGGTAATTGGAGTCTCACAACATTAGGAAGTGTTTTGGATTTAAATCAGTGGTTCCCAACCTGTGGTCCATGGACCACCAGTGGGCCGCAAGAACTAAAATATGGTCTGTGGCCTCATTGTTAGTATACTGTTGCAACAATAGCAACTGGTCTTACAGTGCCAAGGCTTATTAATGAGGTTTTCTGTGGGCAAGCAGATGGAGACTAATGGGTTTCTGTACCAGAAACTAGAGCTGATGCGGTCTATCCAGTGCAATTTTCTGAATCGGCACCCCAAATAACCAAACCACATCTAAAGTTGACCAAAAACTGATTCATAACCCTTTTGGTGCTAATGTTGGAGAGTGGTCCCTGGTCAAAAAAAAAAAGGTTGGGAACCACTGATTTAAATCCTCACTCAGCCATTAACGTAGTTTTGTGTGGACACTGTCTTTTATACCATCTAGCCTTCTTCACCATGTTGTTGTGACTCATTGATGGTCAACATGCAACTCTGTGTCTCCATGTGGCCCTAAAGGTGTTTTTATGGTTCATGACATATCCAAAACCCCAAGATCAACCTAGTAAAAAAAAAGTGAATTGCTGCTCCCAAAAGCTTCTAAATGCCACAATTTATTTTAAAATAGATGTCAAGTCTTCTCTCATATAAAAAATAGCCATAAATGAATATTGACTATGACTCCAAAGACCAGGGTTTGAATTCCTGCTCTGCCACAGAAACCCACGGAATGACCTTGGACACGTGACACACTTTCACCCAGAGGAAGGCAATGATAAACTCCTTCCAAACAAATCATACCAAGGAAACTGTGATAGGTTCATCTTAAACTACCACAAGTTGGAAGTCTTGTGTCAAAGGCTGAAAATGTCCTTAAGCAATGTTTGGCATGCCTCTTACTTGCTATGAACTTTTTTTTTTCTTGCTGAATCCCATTCCTTCTTTCTCTGAAACCAAGAAGTTCCCAGTACTGCCAACCAAAACCACAACCCTGAGCTCTGCCTTCTGCATCCTCTCTTATTTGAAAACTTTGTGCTGCTTTGTGACATTAATATACACCGTTTGATGCTATAAAGCAGATGGGATTTCAAGGGACTTTCCAACAAACTACTTTCCTACATGTCTTTTTGGCTCTTTGGGGGGTCTTTTTTGCACTTGGATCAAAGTGCAGACACAATCAATTCAAAGCCTTTGTATTTAAAGATAGCATTGATGTTCTCAAAATGATTATGTGCTTTTTCCCAACACAAGCAGTTCCCAAGTTATAAACAAGATAGGTTCTTTAGGTTTTTTCGTAAGTTGAATTTGTAAATCAGAACAGGTACATTTTTAGGTGTCACTCCAGCCAGATAGATAGATTGATAGATAGATAGATTAGCTTTGGACAGCATAGAGAAAAGTTAACAGCCCTGTTGTGCAGTTTTGCTGTTTGTGCAAAATCACCTCACTTTCTGTCCCTGTGATAATTGGATTTTCAAAAATGTCGCTTGTTGTGAAAACAAGGATTGGTGAGAAAGCTTCAGTGAAGATACCTTTTCCCTATGACAACTCTTCCAGGAGTGAATGTCCCTTCTGATGGGTAAATTTCTCTCACTTCCTGTTGTCTCATCCTCGTTCATAACTTTGAGTCATTTGTAAGTCGGATGTTTGCAACTCAGGGACTGCCTGTACACAAGCATAGCACTATGTGTTGTCGAAGGCTTTCATGGCCGGAATCACTGGGCTGCTGTGAGTTTTCCGGGCTGTATTGCCATGTTCTAGAAGCATTCTCTTCTAAGAGAGAGGAGAGAATGCTTCTGGAACATGGCCATACAGCCCAGAAAAATCACAGCAACCTATAATACTATGATTCCTTAATAATGGTCATGGGGACCACCAGAACATGGTGCAGTAAGGATTGCCATTTGGTATGTCTGCACAGTGGAGACTTCCTCCCACCTTCACAATGAATGGAGTTTGGCTGTGGAAACCATCCTGGGATGGAATCAGCATTTTCCATACCGGATTGGTCCCAAACCGTGACTCAGTGTATTTATTTATTTGCCCTATTTATACATGCCCTTTCTCAAAGGTGACTCAAGGAGGCTTACATATAGGCCTTAAAACAACGTACAATTGAAATGAACATTTAAATTAAAAATTAAAATTAATACATATTAAACATTTTAAAATATTAGAAGCGCTATTTAAATCATGCCGTCCACAATCATAATCTGGGCCATTCCAGAATTCATTGCACATATTCCATATCTGTTATTGTGCTATAATTATTCTCTGAAGGCTTGATCCCAAAGCCACATCACTTTCCTTCTGAAGGTCAGGAAGGAGGGGCTGATCTAATGTCACTGGGAAGGGAATTCCATACACAAAGGGAAACCACTGAGAAGGCCTTGTCTCTCGTCCCCACCTGCGAAGGAGGCGGGACTGAGAGCAGTGGCTACCCAGACGATCTATGGGATGGTTCATAGGGGAGATATGTTCGGGCAGGTAAGCTAGGCCAAAACTGTTTAGGATTTTATAGACTAAAGCCAGCACTTTGAATTGTGCTCGGTAGCAGACTGGCAGGAGTAGAATCACTTGATCTAGTACAACTCTATCTTTGATGTTCCTAACATAAAGCAAACTAGAGCCAAACTGCTGCTACAAAGTACTGACTTTCCTTCATGCGTGGCAAGGTACATCACACCTAAAGCTAGCCGAGTAATTTTTGCATATAAAGTGGGAAATCCTGCATTTCCTCATTGCTAGGATTTTTAAAGAAGTTAATACAGCAGTAGCAAAGTAAATAATTAGCCCAATTTGGTGCATCATCATGGGCAAGATGTGAGGGGAAGTCATAGAAAGGAAGGAGCAGGCTTGTTTTCTGCTGCCCTGCAGACTAGGATGCGGAACAATGGCTTCAAACGACAGGAAAGGAGATTCCACCTGAACATTAGGAAGAACTTCCTCACTGTGATAGCTGTTCAGCAGTGGAACTCTCTGTCTTGGAGTGTAGTGGAGGCTCCTCCTTTGGAGGCTTTTAAACAGAAGCTGGATGGCCATATGTCAGGGGTGTTTTGAATGCAGTTTTCCTGCTTCTTGGCAGGGGTTGGATTAGCTGGCCCATGAGGTCTCTCCCAACTCTATGATTCTATGACTCTATGATTCTATGATGGGTGTTTGGAGCCTATTGTGATGATGACCGGAATGCACTGATGGGTCAAGAAGTGTAGGTAAAATATTACCTGAGCTGTGATGCGGTGGCTAAATCTCCAAAATAGTTTTAGAAAATATAAAATATACACAGAAGAGGTCCATGCATACTGGGAGCTCCCGTACGTGGGAATCAGGATGCTCACAGGTTCAAGGGTTGGCAAAAGGGACCGTTTATTTTATTTTATTTTGAGCATCTGTATCCCGTCCTTCTCAACTCAGGACGGCTTACAATTGGCAGTTGACTCCTACACCTTTTGATATAGTCACCTCAGAAACAGTTGTATTTATTGTTACATTTGAGAAAGCTCAAAAAAGTTTGTGAAAGTTCATAAGTGTCAAGAGGAAATGAAGGTGAGTTCATATAATCCACACTAGGGTTTGCTGCAGATGCGGAAACAGAGGTCTGTCCACTTGGAAGAGCGAAACTACAAATCCCGCCTGGCCATGGAGTCAGAGTGGCTCACTTGCTTCCCCAGGAGTCCTATGGGCTGACCACAGCAGGCTCCCAGGTCAAGGATTTCTGGATCTCCACAGGACAGTGGCAGGACCAGTCGATGCAACAAGGGACCATGGATGACAGTCAGCTGGTTTCCCTATTAACTTACTGTTTGATGAATAAAAAAGGTTATTCCCGGGGTGCAGAGGTCTGGGTATAAAAAGCGAGATGGCAGTTAGGCTTAGAATTAGTGTAGGACAAATATGGCACCAAAACGGAGTTGATCCATTGACCCACGGATATGGGGGCCCGAGGGGTTTCCGTATCCATGGTTCAAAGGAACGCAGTTTTGGCCTCCCCGGGATGCTATAAAAGCATCCCGGGTGAGCCGACAGTGATCCGCAGCTCAGGAAAGGAAAAGTTCATCCTTGGAAACAGTAAAGGACACAGTGTAACACTAGGGAGAGGAAAAGTTACCGTTAAATGATTATTTATTTATTTACTTTATTTATATTCCGCTCTTCTCACCCCGAAGGGGACTCAGAACAGATTACAGTACTTAGCAGACAATCCCTGCTGTTTCAACATACAACATGCAACATATAGACGAACAGAGGCAAACTCTGGCCACCAGGGGAAGCTGACACACTCCTCATCTCTCAGCGTTCCAGCGTCCCTAAGGAATCCTTCCGCATTCCTTAGCGTTTCTGAAGTTCTTTAATGGCCTCATAATTCAGTCAAAATTTGCCTCCCCACTTAATGTGGTCCCTTTATCTCCTACTTGACAGATGCAACTGTCTTTTGGGCTGCAAAGGTCGACAGCAGGCTACACTTAAAGGTCGAGCACCCACCTCGACCTGGGCAGGCCTTGGACTCATGACCTTCTGGTCAGAGAGATCTTATGCAGCTGACACTTAGCCAGCTGCACCACATTCCCGCCACCTTTATTGGGGGGATTCGACACAACCTTAGGAGCAGGGGTAGTAAGCAAAGTTAAAGACAGGCTGTTTCTTGAAGCTGCTACTGAGAACACACTCCCAGCGATGCTGGCCCAACAGGGCACCCAGGAACTGCGGGACTCCCTGATGCAGGTCAGATTAGCTTGAACACAGGGGGCTCCCGGAGGTTCTACCTCACCATGGTGACTCCTTCTGCCATTTGATCCGGATGGGGGGCGATGCTCAACATCAATGTATCTCGTGCACAGGTAATACATATCATATCAAGCTTCCTCTTCCTGAATTATGACTACCAAACTGTTGTACTGTGATGAAAGCTTGCACATTTTTGTGGCATTTTAATAGCCCTAATATTGACAAACTGTAATTGTTGTTTTGTTTTGTGGATGTTTTAACACCCCACACCCCCACCCCTGGCGTTCACCTGCCTGGACGTGCCTGATAATTTCATCTGCCAATTTCCTGGGGACTTCTTTCTTTTTATTCCCAGAATCTTTGTGTTAATGGTTACATTATTTTCCTCCAGGGATCAATAAGAAACCTGTAAGAAAGAGAAAACAGAGCAACAGACAAGGACAGTGTTTTGGCTTTGGATCAAGTGGCCCATCGATCCTTATGAAGGTTACCAGGTGAAATCTGTGTGGAAGAGGGGATTTCAGCAAAGGTTCCTTGCATGACAAACAACTCCTGCTGCATTTCCTTCTTCTTCACGGCCCGTTAAAGGAACGGAGCCTGGACTCACTTCTCCTGGCAACTCTAATCCCAATTAAATGAATTGATTGTCTACAATGATAGAGGGAGAAACATGCATAACTCATAACTACTGCAATCTGGACATTATGCTCTTAACAACTCACTTGGAATGTGGTTCTTTGGGTTTTAATCTTTCTTCAATTATGATTTCTGTTTTGAATTTTTTAAAAAAAATCATGTACAAATTCCTTCTACAGGTATGATTTAGGTGTCACTGGGGTCATAGCATGAGCCCAAGGTTATCAGTTGCTCACCCCATTATTTTCTCCACTCCACTATCCAATGTATGTTTGCAATATGATCCCTAATGTCTCTTCCTTTCTGCTGTAGTAGAGTTATTCCAAACCCTTTTCACTGCCATTCAATATTTCATCAAAGTGGGATGAGATGAGAAAGTGGGACACATTTGGCTGTGTCCCAGTAGCCAGAGCCGACTAAGGGAGAATCTACACTGTAGAATTATTTCAGTTTCTTACCACTTTAACTGCAATGACTTAATAATATGGATTTTTCTTTCATGCCAGGAGCAATTTGAGAAACTGCAAGTCACTTCTGGTGTGAGAAAATTGGCCATCTGCAAAGCAAGGATGTTGCCCAGGGGACTGTCGGATGTTTTGATGTTTTATCATCCTGTGGGAGACTTCTCTCATGTCCCCACATGATATGGAATCATCAGAGCTGTAGTTTTACAAAGAGTGCTGGTACATCACCAAACTATAACTGATGATTCCATAGCATTGAGACACAGTGGTTAAAGTGGTGTCAAGCTACATTAGTTCTGCTATGTAGCTGCACCTCTGCACAATGGCTTTTGGGTTGTAAGTTTTTCAGGCTGTACGGCCATGTTCCAGAAGCATTCTCTCCTGACGTTTCACCAGCATCTATGACAGGCATCCTCAGAGGTTGTGAGGTCTGTTCGAAACTAGAAAATGGGTTTATATATCAGTGGGATGTCTAGTGTAGGAGAAAGAACTCTTCTCTGTTGGAGATAGGTGTGAGTGTTTCAATTGGCCACCTTGATTAGCATTTATTTATTATTTATTATTCGGGCTTCTATGCCGCCGACTCCCGGAGGCTCGCGGCGGCTCACAGGAGCCGAAGGCACAATAAAATACAGAGCAATAAAAACAATTAAAAACAACAGTAACACAGTAAAAAACAATGACGCTATTTATTTATTTATTATTTCGACTTGCTTAACCACCCTTCCCGAGGCTCAGAGCGGTTTAATGGTCTGGCAATTTTCAAGGTCTGGCTTCTTACTGCCTGGGGGAATCCTTTGTCGAGAGGTGATTAGCTGTCCCTGATTGTTTCTTGTCTTGAGTTCCCCTGTTTTTGAGTGTTGTACTTTATTTACTGTTATGATTTTAGAGTTTTGTAATACTGGTAGCCAGGTTTTGTAATACTGGTAGCCAGATTTTGGTAATTTTCATGGTTTCTTCCTTTCTGTTGAAATTGTCCACATGCTTGTGGATTTCAATGGCTTTTCTGTGTAGTCTGACATGGCGGTAGTTAAAGTGGTCCAGCATTTCTGTGTTCTCAATATGCTGTGTTCCAGTTGGTTCATCAGGAGCTCTGCTATGGCTGACATCTCCTGTTGAAGCAGTTTGCAGTGCCTTTCGTGTTCCTTGATTCATGTTTGGCTTTGCTTATGTGGAACCCTGTTTCTGTCACCCCATATTCCCTCCAGCGCTGGGGTAAGTAGATCTGTTACCGAACAGAATTTGGGTGGTCTTGCCATGAAAGCAGACCAGCTAGACCCACCAAAGAGGATCCATATTAACCCTGGTGAGAAAGGAAGCCCAATCGCAATTTTTCCTAGAATTTCCCAATAAAAGCTCACCAACTCAAAGGAGTACCACCGAGGTGTTTATTCAGAACAGCTGGAAAGGATGACAGCCGCAATCGTTCGTCAATGCTGACATAAAAGTTACATTGGAAAAACATGCCATTTAATAAGGTTACAGATTCAAATTTCCCACTTCCCGCCCCCAGACCAGCTTTGTGTTGATTGGATGGAATCTTGTTGGCTGGCTGCATCTTCTTTCGGTTTCCAGCCAATGGGGGTGAAGAGGTGAGTGATGAGTAGAACAATGAAGGCAGAAAAACATTTTGATGGGATTAAATATGTAGATCAAGTGGCCAAGTGTTCAGCAAGAACCCTCCTGTTGTCAGGCTGATCAATTCTATTGTCTTTTGGTTGATGATCAAATGTCCTCATCTGTGTTTTTCTCTGTTTGATAAACACAGATTAATATATTGCTGCAGGGTCTCAGTTCTTTGAATGGTAAACAAATGAAGAAGCTGTAGCCATGTACCAGTTTCCGAGGCTGATAGAGGTGGCCGTTTATGAAATATAGAAATAGTTTTGCCTATTAATCAATGGCACAAAGGTAGGCGAAACTCAGAGGCCTTTGTCTATTGATTAGCAAAAACCAGTTTTGGCCCAAGGGGGAAAGACCCTTTTGGAAAGAGCTGGCTTCTGCCATTGTCATGCAAACGAGGCTAGTGGAGGGGTGATTGAATCACAAGCTTGCAGCTGGCAAGCCTCTCCCAAGGTAGCTGGCTAAAGGTAAACAGTGGCACTTTCATATTTTTAAAATTACATAAATGGGGAAAACATGAGAGGGGAGATACATTGGGGTTTATGGGGAAAATATACCATCCTGATCACCCCTGCCTACCCACCAGAAAGATACACAGTTTATTAGATTAATAAAAGATAGTCCAAGGGGTCCTAGACAGAAAGGAAAAAATATTTGGGAATGAGCAAACCTTCATAAGAGTAATGAAAAAGGAAAATAACTGGGTGTATTCATAAAGTGTGGGTTACAGAGGCATTGTCATGTGGGACCATGGGGCCATGGGAAGAGTCTTAGGTTCCCATGTGGGGGACAGATAGGGGGATCACTATTATGGGATCACTTCCAGCCTGGTGTTCTTGGGAAAACTATGAACCCCTTGGATTTAAACTGTCTTCTACAGAGCCTAAGAAAAAGGGGGGTCACCTCCAATATCAGATAGGCAGTTCATGAGTTGATGGACGGTTCATCAGATTCACGGCTTCTCCGCTTCTCTGATGCCAAACCAAACTGCAGGGAGCAATAAAAGTTGTGATCAGTTTTCATTCTTCTCTAATTGGCCTTGTTCTTTATTAGAACACCGAGTTCTGACTCACCATTGAAAGCTGCCAAGACCATTCATAGTTATTAATCCAGGAAATATGTGGGATTTCACATAAACCAATTTCTAAAAAATCAGCTTTATGATTTTCCTCTAAAGCATGCAATCCAGGGGAAAACAAGCAGACACTTCTGGCTTTGAGCCTACGCGGAGGATAGAACTGCAGAAACGAGTGAAGTGGAAACAATCAGCAGGAGAGCACATGCTTGGTATGTGGAAGGTGATATATTTCGGTCACTCAGAATTCAAAGAGCCTGAATCCAATCCCTGGTGTCATGACTTCAAAGAAAAGTCAACAGGAATGACTGGAACTGATCTCTGCCTTGAGACAATTACACCCAATTGAAATTATACTATTTTTAGGCCAAAGGTATGTCTTACCATAGCCTCCCAGTTTGCGGTGAGGCAACCTCATCCCTCCTGGCATTCAGAGGAACATAGGGCCACTGCCCAATTAAATATTGGCAGGACCCCATCGAATAAATTTGTGTTGAGAAGAGCGGGTAAAATCCTGGCTTCACAATGACAAAGGCATTTAAAAGATTTCACAACCACTACTCTGCTTTGTATCAAGTTAGAATCACAGGTGGTTTGAATCCACACATAACCATGTTGTGTGCTCAGCAACAGGGGTTTTCCACTCCAGGGGCTTTTCAGCTCAAGACGACGTGATGCAACCTAAGTCTATCTCTTGCCCTTTCAGCTCCATCTCTAAACCAAAGTTTACAGCATGTTACAAACAGCAGGGGAATCCCTTGAAGCAAGACGAATAGATTCCAAAAAGGACATCACCTCCATGGTTTATTTATTTATTTATTTATTTAATTAATATTCTCCCAAAGTGGGACCCAAAGTGGCTTGCGGATAAAATCGGTTAAAGCAATACATTTTTGTTTAAAAAAGCAGTATAAAATTATTTTTTAAGTTAAACACTTTTTAAAAAAAAAACCCAAAGCATGCGTCCCAATTTTCTCCCTGAGAGTCATTAACATAATTGAATGGAAATATCTTCGCTATCAGTAAAAGCAAAGCATTGGCTCAAGTTGTGTAGCTGTTGGCTCAAGGGCAATTCATCTGGTTTCATTTGCATGGCAATGCTATCAAAAGGCACAGCTGTTAAATCTGGCGTGAGTGACTCATCTCTTTATTGTTTTAGGTTTTTAGGAGCTGAATATCCTATTCTTCAACAATGCATAGTGGACATAACAGCATATGTAGTGTTTTGGGTTTCCAACACCAGGCAAATGAGTTTTGGTTCCCCTGTTGGCATCATGGCCAAAGCTTGACAGCTGCCCAATGACAGAAAGTGTTAATGTTTATTAGCGTGAGATTGTATTGGTTACTGAATCAACAGACTGGCCTCAGAGGTGTCTGTCCACTGAACTTGCTGTGGGACTGGGCGAGTGTCCACATGATCCCATTAGGCTTAGACTACTCGAGCGACATACAGGGAGCATGCAACTCGCCTCTTACATCAGCTCCACTAGCTGCCAGTCTGCTACCGAGCACAATACAAAGTGCTGGCTTTAGTCCAGTGGTTCCCAACTTTTTTTTGTGACCAGGAACCACTTTGACCAGGGACTACTTCACCACTGACTACTTTGATCAAAGATCACTCTCCAACATTAGTACAAAAGGGTTATGAATCAGCTTTTGGTCAACTTTAGATTCAGTTTGGTTATTTGGAGTGCTGATTCGGAAAATTGCATTGGATAGACCACATCATACCTAGTTTCTGATACAGAATATATGCCATCCAGTAATCGCCATCTGCTTGCCCACAGAAAACCATATCTAATAAGCCTCGGCACTATAAGAGGGTTTTGCAAGACCAGTCACTCTTGTTGCAACGGTGTAGTAACGGTGAGGTCATGGACCATATTTTAGTTCTTGTGGACCACTGGTGGTCTATGGACCACAGGTTGGGAACCACTGCTTTAGCCTATATAGAGCCCTTAACTGTTCTGGCCCAGTTTATCTGTCTGAACATATCTCCCTCTATGAAATACCTCAGAGGTTAAGATCTTCTGGGGAGGCCCTGGTCTTGGTCCCACCTTCTTTGCAGGTTAGGTTGGTGGGTATGAGGGGCAGGGTCTTCTCAATAGTGGCCCCTCAGCTATGGAACTCCCTCCCCAGTAAAATTAGATCAGCTCCTTCCCTCTTGGCCTTCAGAAAGAAATTCAAAATACGTCTGTGCAACCAATCCCACAGACGTAAAGTAAGTGAAGATGGAATATGTGCAATCACAACTGGAATAGTTCCTTGACTATGATTTCAGTTTGTGTGGTTTTAAACATAAAACAATAAAGAGGTGAGTCACTCACACCAGATTTAACAACTCTTTGTCTTTTTGATAGCGTTGCCATGCAAATGAAACCAGATGAATTGTTGTTTATTCGTTCAGTTGTATCAAACTCTTCGTGACCTCCTGGAGCAGCGCACACCAGAGCTCCCTGTCAGTCATGGCCACCCCAGCTCTTTCAAAGTCAAGCCAGTCACTTCAAGGATAGCATCCATCCATCTTGCCCTTGGTCGGCCCCTCTTCCTTTTTCCTTCCATTTTCCCCAACATCATTGTCTTCTCCAAGCTTTTCTGTCTTCTCATTATGTGGCCAAAGTACTTCATCTTTGCCTCTAATATCCTTCCCTCCAATAAATAGTCAGGCTTTTCCCCCCTGGAGTATGGACTGGTTTGATTTTCTCACAGTCCAAGGCTTTTTAATAACTGCTTTTAATTTTTATATGCTTTTTAATTTTATGTTCTTAATATATATGTTCATTTTATTATATGTCTGTTTTATGTGGCATCAAATTGTTGCCTAATGTAAAGCCACATTGAGTGCCTTTCGGGGTGAGAAGGGCAGGATATAAATACAGTAAATTAATAAATAAATAAATAAATAGTGTGCACATGATCCAATTGGGCATAGAATACAGCAGCCTGTGGTCTGGAATCCAAGGTTCATTCCCAGTATGCTAACTCCAATGGTTTCTGATAAGGACACACAGAGATGAGGGCAGAGTCATTGCTTTGATGGCCACAGAAGGATGTCAGGAAAGAATCCCAGATCTGGCATGCCATCCGTTTATAAACAAACACAAGGAGAGCAACTGACATCTGAATTGCTATATATTATGACTATATAGACTCAAATAAAGAAGGTCAAAATGATTCTCGCATATGTCTATAGTCACAATATATAGCAATTCAGATGTCAGTTGCTCTCCTTATGTTTGTTTATGCATTGAACTAGCAGCTTCCCTGTTGTGTTAATGCCATCCGTTTATAGACATTTGAGAATAATAGACTTTGTTCTGATTGGTACAATCCGCTGTCTTATTGGTTCGAAGTACCTTCACTGTCATCATATCTTATAGCTTGGAATGGGTGGAATCTGTAAGGCAAGCACTTCAAAAAAGTTTCAATTGGAGGAAATCCAGAGTGGACTTGCTGTGTCTGAGTCCATCCCCTTTAGGCTGAAGGGGGCTTCCTGGGTGGAGAAATGATTGCTAGTTTTGGGACAATGGAGGCATTGATTACTATCAGAATGGAATGGCCCTTAGCTGATCGGCTTTCCTAGTTCCCTTGGTGAAATAATGGGAGCAGAGCTGTGGTGATGGGCTTCATGGTCACTCTGGGTGGGATATATTATGTTCCATTATGGCCAGCTGACAGTAAAACTGTTATTGGCATTACTTATCTATTGTTTTGGCTGATGGGGATGTTCTGGTGACGGAGATACTGTGGCTGGGCCGCCCAGTGGGTGGGGAGGTCCGAGTGCCTAGCTTGGATGGTGAGGCATTATGCCCGACATCCTCAGTAAAGAGCCTTGGGGTCATCTTAGACCCGCTGCTGTCGATGGAAGCCCAGGTCTCCACCATCAGCAAAACCGCTTTCTTCCATCTGCAGCAAGCTAGGCATCTGGCCCCCTACTTATCCAGAGACGATCTGGCCACGGTGCTCCAAGCCACAGTCATCTCGAGACTGGACTACTATAACGCCCTTTACATTGGCCTGCCCTTGTCAATGATCCGGAAATTAAAGCTCGTCCAGAATGCCGCTGCCCGACTTCTGACTGGGACACCTATCCTCCAGCAGCTCCACTGGCTTGCGCTCGAGCACCGGATCACCTTCAAGGTGATGGTGTTAACCTTCAAGGCCTTGCATGGTCTGGGGCCGCTGTATCTGAAGGACCGTCTCTTCCCCTACCAACCCCAGAGGTCACTTCGATCCGAACAAATGAATCTCCTGGAAGTGCCAACTTTTAAAGCAATTCCCCTCACATCGACCCGGTGCAGAGCCTTTTCTGTAGTAGCGCCATCAATCTGGAACACCCTTCCAAGTGCTGTGCGGGCCTTGCATGATCTACTCTCTTTCCGAAAGGCCTGCAAGACCCACCTTTTCCGGCTAGCCTTTGATCACTAAGCTGGAAAATCTTTATTGGTCTAGTTTAATATGTTGTTTTACTCCTGTGATGTTTTTATATGTGTAAGCCGCTACAAGCCCTCGGGGAGTGGCGGCGTACAAGTCCTAATAATAATAATAATAATAATAATAATAATAATGTGCTCATTGTGTGTTGGTGGAAAGGAGGAAAACCAGGTGAGGATTCTCAGTAATGACGTTTCCTACTTCTAAAGTAGTGTATTGGGAGGTCATCCATCTATCAGACCTGGGCAATTGCCGGCTCTCCAGGTGTTTTGGACTTCAACTCCCAGAAATCCTAGCCAGTTTACCAGCTGTTAGGCTTTCTGGGATTTGAAGTCCAAAACACCTGGAGGGCTGGCAATTGCTCAGGTCGGATCTAGGTCCTATTCTCCGACTTTTAGGGCCCGGGTTTCGGACAACAAGCTCACTTTATTATCACCTCGCCTTCCATCTCTGTGGTTGTTGCTACTCCCAACCAGCCAGAGAGCTCCATGTTGTCACTTAGCCATTGCAGGAGCCCCTTTAGGCGGCAGCAATCAGGAAGGAGGGGATTGATCTCCCTTCCTTCTTCCTCTTCCCCTTTGGTGATCGTAGAACGGATGCTAGGAGCTTGCACGGAGCTGTGTGCCTGATAATGAGTGTAAGAAAAGTGTGACGCCAATGATGTCCTGGGTAATCAGTGGACTGGTCCAAATTGGTCCCAAGTCTGTTAAAAATAGACAGAGGCTGAGTGAAAATGAACTGAGGAATTGAATTTCCCTCTATTACTACGAGGGCGGGTCAATAAGTTGGTGACTTTTTGAATGAAACACAGGTTTTTGGATTTAAAAAGTCATTTTATTTTTCAGCGTAGTCTCCTTTGAGCTCTATACACTTTGTCCAACGTTTCTCCATTTTTTTTATCCTTTCCAAAAAATAAGATTTGTCGAGGTCATCAAAATAGATATTTGTTTGTGAGATGATTTCATTGTTGAAGTCAAATCTCTTTCCGCCGAGCCATTTCTTCAGGTTTGGAAACAAGAAATAGTTACTCGGGGCTAAATCTGGAGAATAGGGTGGATGAGGGAGCCATTCGTATCCCAATTCATGGATTGTTGCCATGGTAACTGCACATGTGTGCACCCTTGCACTGTCCTGGTGCAAAATAACTTTTTTCTTGGCCAAATGCGGTTGTTTGTTTTTCAAATTCTCATTAAATCGACCCAATAAGTTGGCATAATATTGCTTCTACAAACTCTCGCACTTACAATCTCTGATCGGACAACACCATATCGTTAATTTTTTCAATTATTTCAGGTGTAGAGACCTCACCTGGGCGTCCAGAATGTTCTGCATCTTCCGTGCTTGTATGGCCACAACAAAATTCAGTAAACCACTTTTTTACCATTGAAATTGATGGTGCAGAGTTCCCATAGTATTTATCAAGCTTAGCCTTGGTTTGAGTGATGGCTTTTTTTCTGCAAAAAATAATGCTTAATGAGCACACAAAATTCACTTTTTTCCATTTTCTCCTCAAATCGCACGGTAGTCTGCTATCAATGGCTGTCAAACACAAACTAAATGAGCAGTGTTGCCCTTTCAGTTAAGAGGCGGGAAATTTCAAAAAGTCACGGACTTATTGACTCGCATAATTTTTCTGCACTGTTTGTAGCATAATGTAAAATAAACCACGTGTATTTCGCATTTGATCAGCCCACTCATTGCCTTGCCAGAGAAAGAAAATATGCAACTCTGGTGAACATTAAAGAACAAGTAGTTTACACTTCTTCATTCAGAACAACTTATGTACATTGTGGTCAGTTGCACCAACTCACATAATGTCCTTTTATGAGAGATTTAAAATAGTATTTCCTTGTCCATAAAGATAAATTCCTTCAGCAGTTCATGAAGTGAGAGCACACACCAAACTCTGTGTCTATCTGCGTCTCTCTTCAAACTGACTCTCTCTCTGCATCTGCAAAGATCAAATCTGAAAAAAATGCAGTGGTGTCCAAAATTCCAAGGCTCAGCCATCTCCCCGGACGCTGCCCAGCCAATCAGCTTCATGCATCTTATTTTGTAATTGACACCACACATTAAGTTGCAGTTGACACACAAACTGATTCCTTGCATGCTCCAACACTGTTCTCATAGCTACATGGGCAGGAATTGGATCGCGTGTGTCTGCTTTTGTTTTATTTGTTTGCTTCTACACTGTATAAACCTTGATAATCCACGCTTCAATAGCGTCCAGAGATGGGACAACATAGTCAGACTATCCCAGGCTGGCAATTGAATTCATAATTGATGGTTGAATCTTTAGTATCCCTGGACTAATCTTAGTTGGTCATGCATTTACGGGTATTTATACTATTGACTCTACTGAGGTGTTGGGCTCCATCAGCCAAAAGACCAGAATACTTACCTTCAGTGCACCATCGTCTACATTATCACTAATAATCTTATCTCATAGGAGTAGCAGGAGTCAGTGTTGGGCAATGAATGAACTTTTGGAGAGGCCTGGCATGGCACCCAGATCTCAAACAGAAGACAATGCAATTCTTACCTTGTTCTGACAAAGGTTTTAGGCTTACTTATGCCGATATATCTAACAGGATGCCAAACTCACTGAGTTACATAACACATATCCTTAGTTGCTTCTGTTTGCTTTTGACATTTCCAATTTATGAAATAGTTTTACAGCACTGGAAAAAAAAATTGGATCAAAAAGTTATTTCCTCTCCCATGAGATATTCACAATTTTAAAGCATCAAACTTTTGCCAGTTCAATTTCTGGCTTGCTTTACTGCAATAATATTACTCTATCTGCTTTTTCTTTTGTGGCAGGAATGACTTGAGAAACTGCAAGTTGCTCTTGGTGTGAGAGAATTGGCTGTCTGCAAGAACATTGCCCAGGGGATGCCCGGATGTTTTGATGTTTTACCATCCTTGTGGGAGGCTTCTCTCATGTCTCCACATGGGAGCTGGAGCTGTCAGAGGGAGCTCATTGGTGCTCTCCCCGGATTCAAACCTCCAACCTGTCGGTCTTCAGTCCTGCCATTGCGCCACCAGGGACTCTATTATCCCATTCTTCTTCTTTTCTTTTTTACCAAAGAGGAAATGGCTCAGAAAATTATTGCACAGAAGGAGATTTGTTTTGTGTGGAGAGTACAGTCTATCTGTCACATTTAAGAATGGTTGAATTTTTACTACTGGGGCGTAGAACTAATTAAGGTTTGGCTAGATTGCCAGGTCATATTATACTATGTACTTTTTGCTTGAAACGGTTTTTTAGTTGTCCGTGACTGCAAAAGGTCAAAACTTAAAACTTGTTCTTGGTTAACCAATAAATGAGTCAGTTTGTCCATGAGGCAAATTGGATGCTCAACAAGCACATTGCCTTCAAGCAATAAGTATTTTCAGAGTTGTGGATCCCCCATTAGGCCATGCAAACTACATCCCCCATTAGGCCATGCAAACAATCACTGTTACAAGATTGATCTTGAACTGGAAAAGGTGAATAAATGTGGGAGGAAAATAAATTAAAGGCTTTCCCACATGAAACAAATATATCGGGAAGCAATAATATTATTTGCTATCCTCATGAGAGGCTGCTAAAGCGATTGCTAAAGAATTTGGAGCAACCCACAACTTTGGTTAATGTGGGCCTGGGTTGTGTTAAGCAGCTTTGGCCTGCATTAAATCAGATCAGCTCCATGTGTAGTTTGGCCGCTAAGGAGTTGATTTCGACAATCTTTATTCTAAGTCAGTGTTTCTCAACCTTCCTAATGACGCAACCCCCTTAAAACAGTTCCTCATGTTGTGGTGACCCCAACCATCAAATTATTTTCGTTGCTACTGTTATGTATCGTAATGTAAATATCTGATATGCATGATGCATTTTCATTCACTGCACCAGATTTGGCACAAATACCCGATACACCCAAATTTGAATACTGGTGGGGTTGAGGGGGATTGATCTTGTCATTTGGGAGTTCTAATTACTGGGATTTATAGTTCACCTACAATCAAAGAGCATTCTAAACTCTACCAATGATGGAATTGAACCAAACTTGGAACACAGGACTCCCATGACCAACAGAAAATACTGGAAGGGTTTGGTGGACATTGACCTTGAGTTTTGGAGTTGTAGTTCACCTACATCCAAAGAGCACTGTGGAGTCAAACAATGACAGCTCTGGGCAATACTTGGCACGAATACTCTATATTCCCAAATGTGAACACTAGTGAAGTTTGGGGAAAACAGATCTTGACATTTGGGAGTTGTAGTTGCTGGGATTTATAGTTCACCTACAATCAAAGAGCATTCTGAACCTCGCCAATGATGGAATTGAACCAAATTTGACAGAAATAACTCCCACAACCAACAGAAAATACTTGAAGGGTTTGGACTAAACTTCCCACACAGAACCCTCATGAACAACAAAAAAATACTGTGTTTTCTGTTGTTCTTTGGCAACCCCTCTCACACACCCCTTGCGACCCCCTCCCAGGGTTCCCGACCCCCAGGTTGAGAAACACTGTTCTAAGCAATAAGTGAAGATGTCCCCTATACAATAAGTGAAAAACAATGACAACATATAACAACACATTTAAGGGGACCATTGTCCCAAATTTCATCTAGGTGGAAACGAGGGAAACTTCTCTAACTTTTCTTAGGAATGGAGTCATAAGACTGTTTCTCCCCCCCATGAACTGCTTTGCATTCTTGCTTTCTTATTGCTGGTACTGCAACAAGAACCCCCAGCAGGAACCCACAGCTGAAGTAATTTTGCACATTCATCTTTCTTGTCTTGGCATTTCCTCTTTTTCTAGGGATGTGAGAAAAATAAGTTACACCAAACGGTATCTACGAGAAATTTCAGCTCTTAGATCAGCATAATGAACATTGGCAACATGTGATGGTTGTCATTGGTTTTGTGTGAAAGTATGACTCTTTGGCAACAACGTTTGATGTAAGAACTGGGAAGTTGCCGTATATACCCATCGATAAATCAAACTCGTTTATTAAGTCAACACCAGATTTAGGGGCCAAATTATGAATTTTAATGTGATCCATGCATACATTAAAGGTCATTCTACATGGAGGGGACAGCACCAACTAGGGGCCGGTCACCTCTGTCATTTTCTCACCTAGACATTAAAAAAACCAGAAAGGGCATCTTGAAAGAAAGAGTAGAGAAGGTTGGTGTCTCTTTTAAGTTCTCTTGGAATGGACTTAAGCAATTGCCTTTCACCACTCTACACAGAGAAGCTTTCATAGCCGGAATCACTGGGGTGTTGTGTCGAAGTCTTTCATGGCTGGAATCACTGGGTTGTTGTATGTTTTCCGGGCTGTATGCCCATGTTCCAGAAGCATTCTCTCCTGACGTTTGGCCTGCCATAGATGCAGACCAAACATCAGATTGTGATGCTTCTGGAACATAGTACGATTCAGGAATACTGTTATTACCTCAGCACAAAAGTAAACAAGAACCTTGAAGGAACACAAGTTCTATATCTAAAATATGTATTCAGACATTGGTTGCAAGGAAACAATAATCATCATATAGTAATACAACACAGATAGTGCATCTATTATCCAAGGTATAGCAAATATCTCAAAAATCAAAAGTCCATAAAGTCATAAAGTATAGTCACACGACTGAAGAGTCATAAAGAGTGGAGCCAATTCATGTGCGGTAGAAGCCGGGTTGACGGAAGTCGCCGGATAATAGATGCACTTGGATAATAGATGCACTATCTGTGTTGTATTTCTATATGATGATTGTTTTTCCTTGCAACTAATGTCTGAATACATATTTTAGATATAGAACTTGTGTTCCTTCAAGGTTCTTGTTTACTTTTGCTTCTGGAACATAGCCATACAGCCCTGAAAACACACAACCCAAGTGAATGGTTCCTTGGTTTGATAAGAATCAAGGTATAATACTTACATTGACTCTCACAATCGATTGAACGCTGATTACCTCGTTTAACCCAGTCGGAATCTCTGAGTTTAACTGGAGAATCCAGAGTCTTTCTAGTTTACAAAGGGCTTTAAAGGGATCTGTGTGTGAGCGGGGTTCTATTTTATCCAGCACTCTTATGCACAGTGAATCCGGATGGTGTTTATAATGAAGGCAATGGGTGTACAGTGGCAAATCAATGTTCCCAGTATTAATTCTACTCCTGTGCTCAATAAAGCGTTGTTGCAACGGCCTAGTGGTCATCCCAACATAGACCTGAGGGCAGGAACAATTGATCGCGTACGTGACGTACGAACTAGCACAGGTGGCAAAGCAGCGTACTTCAAAGCTTTTTTTCCAGAGATGGACTCGTTATGATAGTATCAGTACAAATATTTCTACAAATTGAGCACCGTCCACACATCTTAGTGCCCTTGCTGAAGTTGCTAGTAGTATGTACATAAGCATGATTGGAATGGGTTAATGTATCACCTAAGTTACGTGTACGCTTGTAAGCTACCAGAGGCGGATACTCTAAACCCTTGATGTGGGAAATGATAGTCCAATAGGTCCGTATTAGCTTAATGATGGAATTAGAATGAGGTGTGAGCGTTAAAGGCCACACAAAGTTACTAGTATGTTCTTTGGGTCTACAAGTCAACAGGCTGTTCCTATCAGAGTGTCTAGCTTTAGTGAGTGCTTTAGAAACTATGTGTTCTGGGTATCCTCTTTGGAGGAACTCCGTTTTCATAGTTCTGGCTTCTCTCTCAAAGTCACAGGTGAATGAGGAGTTGCGCTTGAGTTGGGAAAATTGAGTATAAGGCAAATTAAATTTAAGAGGATGTGAATGGAAACTGTTAAAGTGCAAGTATGAATTACGTTTAACAGTTTTCCTACAATTTCTGGTTTTAAGAAGGCCTCTGTCTACAAAAATAGTAAGGTCCAGAAAATTTACTCGTTCTTGGTTAGCATTGAGTGTGAACTGGATGTTGGTGTCCCAGGAATTTATCCACCTTTCAAGGTCGTTCAGGTTAATAGAGTCATTAACCAGGAATATGACATCATCTATATATCGGTAATAATGGGAAATAGCCCCAGAAAAATCATTGTGTACCTCTGGAAAGATGTATTTGTCTTCCAGGTGTGCCATACATAGAATAGCTAAGGAGGGCGAGGCCGCCTGGCCCATGCTGACCCCCGAAGTTTGTAAATAAATGTCCTTCTCAAATGCAAAATAATTGTAATCCAAGATAATCTCCGGGCATGTCCAGAAGCTACTGCAGGCAGCAGGCTAGCAGCAGGGAAGTTTGCTTCGGCGGCACGGGCAGCGCCCATCCAAGATGGCGCCCCACTCAGCCGCGTAGTTCGCTTACATGGACAGACCGCCCCTGAGTTCACACTCAATTAAATCAGGGCCCTTCCAGACAGGCCCTGTATCCCAAATTTGATCCCAGGTTTTCTGCTTTAAACTGGATTATATGAGGCTGTACTGCCAGATAATCTGGGATAAAGAAAAAAAATCTGGGATCTGATCCTGGGATATTGGGCCTGCCTGGAAGGGCCCTCAGCGGGAGGAAGAGGCGGGAAAGAGGCAGAATGCTGTTCTTCCCTGTATCTTGTCAAACATTGCTAGCAGTGTAATTCTTACACATTCATATCATTTACAGTATATCAGTCTTTCTCTACCTGGGGGTCAGGACCCCGGGGGGGGGGAGGTCATGAGGGGGTGTCAGAGGGGTCGCCAAAGGATATCAGAAAACACAGTGTTTTCTGTTGGTAATGGGGATTCTGTTTGAGAAGTTTGGCCCAGTTTTATCATCAGTGGGGTTCAGAATGCTCTTTAATTGTAGGTGAACTATAAATCCCAGCAACTACAACTCCCAAATGTCAAGGTCTATTTCCCCCAAACTCTACTAGTGTTCACATTTGTACATATTGAGTATCAGTGCCTAGTTTGGTTCAGATTGATCATTGTTTGAGTCCACAGTGCTTTCAGGATGTAGGTGAACTACAAGTCCAAAACTCAAGATCAATGCCCACCAAACCCTTCCAGTATTTTCTGTTGATCATGAGAGTTCTGTGTGCCAAGTTTGGTTCAATTCCATTGTTGGTGGAGTTCAGAATGCTCTTTGATTACAGGTTAATCCCAGCAACTACATCTCCCAAATGACAAAATCAATCCCCTCCCAAACCCCATCAGTATTGAAATTTGGGCATATTGGGTATTTGTGCCAAATTTGGTCCAGTGAATGAAAATACATCCTGCATATCAAATATTTACATTACGATTCACAACAGTGGCAAAATTACAGTTATGAAGTAGCAATGAAAATAATGTTATGGTTGGGTACACACATGGTTAGAATGCTATTCAGTTCTCAGAGTAAAGATTACATATGAGGCTGAACCGGTTTACGTAATCTTTACTCTGAGAACTGAATAGCATTCTAACCATGTGTGTATCCAACAGTGGATTGGAATAATAAGCTTCTCAGTGAGCTTATCACATGAACTCAATGTCTAACTTTGTATTTATGTAAGTGGTGGCAGACAATTAACTAAGGGGACTCCCCAGAAAAGGAAAAATTCCCCTTCCACCCACAGACAGCAAATATTTCCCTTGGAAAATTTATTACACATTTATTCATTAATGAAATAATTACATTCCACCCTCTACCACCAGATGTCTTAGTTGGGGGTACAACCAGGAAAACAACATGAAACAATTCCAAAGAATTTTTCAAAACAGTTCAAAGTGATTCAAAGCTATGTTGAGCAATTTAAAACACTTGTAGCACAATTTGAAAATGACTCAAAGTGCATAGTAAAATAAAGAAAAATGCTTTCCCCTGACATTAAGTCTAGTTGTGTCCAACTCTGTAGGGTGGTACTCATCTCCATTTCTAAGCCGAAGAGCCAGCGTCGTCCATAGACACCTCCAAGGTCGGCACGGAGCACTGTTACCTTCCCACAGAAGCGGTACCTATTGATCTCCTCACATTTGCATGTTTTCGAACTGCTAGGTTGGAAGAAGCTGGGCCTAACAGTGGGAACTCACCTCGCTCCCCAGATTCGAACTACCAACCTTTCAGTGACCAATTTCAGCAGCTCAGCAGCCACCAGGTTCATAAAGATATTCAAAATCCCTTCAAATAATAAAGACAAGATTCATATATCTGCAACAGCTTTGGTAAAGAGACATGTTTTGGCTTGTCACCTAAATACGAGGGTGTGATGAGGTGGTTATTTATATGTTAATCACATGTTTATGTATTTAGAAGAGACATTCTTTAAAGGCTGCATAGAGTGAGCCGTGGAATGTTCGCAGCAGCAAGCTGTAAGCAGAGGCTGTTGCCATGACAACAGAGGCCACTCTGCTTTAGAATGTTCAGTTTAAATCTGACAGTTGGAGAATGTCAGTTGGCCAGCTGCTGTGAGCAGAGTTAGTTTTGAATTGACAGTTGCTGAAGCTGCAAGCCGTCTGTAGGAACTGCAGTGTGCAGTTCAGTTCTGTGTGTGGGTTTAAGGAACCCAAGTGTGTGGGACAAGTTAGTTCTAGGGTTGAGAGTAACCCAGAATTAAGTAGTTACTTGTGTGTAACTGTATCAGGGGGAAAAACCCTGGTGTTGTATTGTTTAAAATTTCAAGTTTATACCTCTTCGGAGTATCTTAGAAACCACCTAAGCTTTAAACCCATTTGTGTAAAATAAACTGTTAAACACTTTCAACAAAACATCTGTGGAAGTCGTTTATTCACAAAGACCCTCACATCTAGTGGTCAAGCATTGACAAATGGTGGCAGCAAAAGTTAATTAATAATCAGAGGCGGTCTAAGCGATTCCGCCATGTAAGCGGTCGCGTAGAGCGCCACCGGCTGGGCGGGGCGTCACTGGCTGGGAGGGGTGCCGCGGCGCCACCTCGCTTCCGCGCCCCGCCCTGTCGCCGCCGCTGCCGCCGCACAGCCAGCCCCACGGGCCGGCTGCACCACGCCCCGAAGCACGGACATTTCCGCGCATGCCCAGAAGCAACTACAGGCGCCTGTAGTTGCTTCTGGGCATGCGTGACTGTCTGCGCATGGCTACTGGGTCCCGAGCGCGCCTGCGGCTTTGGAGCCAGCGTGCAGGCGCGCTCGGGCCCCAATGCACATGCGCGGACATTCACGCATGCGCAGAAACGTCTACAGGCGCTTCTGGGCATGCGCGGAAATGTCCGTGATTCGGGAGGCGTGCTGCAGCCGGCCCGTGGGGCCGGCTGTGCGGCAGCGGCGGCAGCGGCGGCGGGACCAAATGATGCGGCGGCCGGGGGGGGGTGCCAACATTTTCTTCGCGTACTCCCCCGGAAAAGGTCAGGCCGGCCCTGTTAATAATAAATAGAAAGCAAAACATTGATAATTGGTGGCTGTCCATGCCACAGTTTTAAAAAGTCAAGAAGTAGACTGCGTGTGTCCAGACTTCGTCACAGAGGGTTATCTGGAAAGTAAGTTTACAAGGCATGTAACTCTCACGGAGAATTTTCTCGGAGGAAGTTGATATCACTGCCGTGAAGCGAGAAACCAGCCGAAGCGAATGAGCAGTGCAGTCATCAGTATCTCATCGACTGGTGTTGCTGTGAAGGTTAGAGATTAGCATCCTCATTCCATTTCCCTCCAAGTGCGAAGTTCGCGCTGTAATATGTGACCTAAATGCTAAAGGCATGAACGCCGCTGCGATTCATCACAAAATTGTTTGTTTATGGAGAGGACATAATGTCAAGACAGCATGTGACAAAATGGGTACGGAATATATTGTGAGACCATGAAGAAACTTCGCAGAGCCATCCAAAACAAATGTCGTGGGATGCTGATGACAGGAGCCTGTCTTCTTCATGACAATGGGCATCCACACACTGCTCGTGCAGCACAAGAGTTGTTGACTTCATTTGGTTGGGATGTTTTAAGCCACCCCTCTCACAGCCCAATCTCGCACCCAGTGACTATCATCTGTTCACTAAATTGAAGGAACGCCTGAGTGGAAAACACTTTTCCGATGATGAGAAGGTGAAAATCAAAGTTGCGAACTAGCTTAAAAAGGTGGAGGGAAACCTGAAATCCTACTCAATAACTTCACCACAGTTCCAAACATTGTTTTACTGGATCATAGGACTGGCATACTCAAAAGGATGATATAACTAGGCATATACCAAGGCTTATATCTTGCCAAGAAGGCATTGCTGCTGTGGGTTTCCTGATTCTACTGCTGTCCCTACTTGCTGCTCTTGCTGATTTATCCACTTGCCATCTCTAGATCAGTGTTTTTCAACCTTTTTTGAGTCGCGGCACATTTTTTGCATTTACAAAATCCTGGGGCACACCACCAACCAAAATGACACAAAATCACACTCTAACACAGTAATACCTCTAGTTAATATGTTTTTAAATGTATTTATACACTCCGTGTGAAACCTGTTTCGATGAACACAACATAGATATGACTTCCTCTCACATATTTATACATGGCTATCATGTCTTCTCTCAGCCTTCTCTTCTTCAGGCTAAACATGCCCAGCTCTTCAAGCCACTCCTCATAGAGCTTGTTCTCCAGACCTTTGTGAAATTTCACCCTGAGTGAAACTTGCTTCCAGTTAACTATGGATGTCATGAAGCTGTTATAAACAGTTCCTTGGGGGGGGGGGGGAGGCAACTCTCGAAAAATCCAGTAAAATAATAATAATAATAAAACATTTCCAAGCGGAGAGGCTCAATTTATTTCTTGGAAACCTGTGAGGGGGCTGCTGGGGGGGGGGGGAGTGCCAATTTCACACGGCACACCTGATGATCGCTCACGGCACACTAGTATGCCACGGCACACTGGTTGGGAAACACTGCTCTAGATGAACGAGCAAGCAATGGGAGATGTGCATTAAGGAACACTAGGCTGGGTGGGCTTAGCTTCGACCAAGAAAGGGGCATCCTGTACTGAGTGGGCATAGATCCCATTGAGATAAGGACACCCTATGTTGAACATCTGGACTAATGTTTTTGACAAAAATGAGCTTAATTACAGGCCAAATGTGAAAAGTATCAGCTTTCCACACATGGACAAAACTAACATGTATGTAAGTGCCAAAAAAATCACATCCATGTGTTGATAATCCATTTAAATGAGACATAATCCATTTACAATTAACATTAGATGCCATCTGGAAAGAACTTTCAAAGCATGCTCGTAAAAGGATGAAGAAATCCATTTTAATGGTAGACTTCAGTTCCAAAATTTCCCTCCTCCCCAAGAATGTTTAACTCTAGTCGTTTTCTGTAAGAGAATTCTAACATTAGGGGTAAAGTCTGGAAACTTAGCCGTTCACATAATTTTAGATACTTAGGTATCTAAAGGTGCCTTTTAAAAATCTCTCCTCATCTGTTGCTATACTCTATAACAGGGGTCGGGAACTTATGGCTCGCGAGCCATATCTGGCTCTTTCGATTATTCTTTATGGCTCACCTGTGCACACGGCCTTCGCTCTCCTTCCCCAAATTCCACACGCACAGCTCAGCTGGAGGCAGGGCCAGCACCGAGCTCTGCATCAGGGCTCTCAGGTGCGCACATGGAATGGAAGGCGAAGGAGGCCGAACCTTTTTGACTCAGAGAGCCATAAAAGCAAAATATTTTGAAATTTATTTCAGTGAGAGCTGGCATAGAGCGCTTGAAGCTGACCCCGCCTCCAGCTGAGCTGCACACACAATTTTTGGGGAGATGGGGGCGCGTACAGCTCAGCTGGAGGCGGGGTCAGCATCAAGAGCTCCATGCCAGCTCTCAGCTGCGCGCGTGGCTTTCAGCCTCCTTCACCTTCAATTCTGCGCATGCAGCTCAGCTGGAGATAATGAAGGGGAAATTGATGTTTTTAGTGGAAACAAGGTCAGGAGAGAGTGCTGCTCAGTAAAGGCTTTAGAATACCGGAGTAGCTTGCCAAGTAATAATGACGAGAATAAGCTACTTTGATTGGTACAAAGGCACAAGCAGTGATTTGCCAGGGAACATCATGTGCCTTTTAGATAAGAGCGGCCCTGATTGGCCAAATGTTGGCAACGTGCTTTTGTTTACAATGTTCTTGAATGGTTAGATAATGCACATGGCAAATGAAAGCTTCCCCTTGGCAGATTTCCCGGGGAAGTGGCATAGATTTGTAACATTTTTGGGAACACGCTGCATCAGAGCAGATAATATAGCCTGAGAATCAGAATTAATACCTACGCCATGCCTTTTAACAAATAGGAGTGAGATGCTAGAGAATGCTTTGTTTAATTGGGTAGTGTAGTGTGAGTTCATGAATGCTAGCCAATGCAAGGCATGAAGAAGGGAGGGATCAAGGGTTTGCCACCATTGTTTGTATAAAACCTGAATGCTAAGAATGTTCAGGGCTCTTGCCCTTCAGCAGCTTGTTCTGCCGGGCTGATCCCGTCAGCTGATGTCCTACAAATAAAGTTGGCTTCATTGAACCGTAGTAAGAATTGTCGCGTGGTCCATCAGCCCCTGTGTTCGCACGGAGACGTCGCCTAAGGTAAAAAGGTATTGCCTAAGGAGTTTTGGGACTCCAAATTGCCGCTACATCTTGGTGACCCCGACGTGATACCAAAAGGCAATCTAGACGAGCCTGTGGCGTGGAAAACGCGGTCCTGTTGGCAGGACGGTTCTCGCTCGTAAGTGGGGGGCTGGGACGACCTAGGTGAGCTGAGAAAGGGGGCCCCCGACAAAACGACCGGCTGCCTGATTCGTCCCAGAAAAACGCTTACTGACACGAGAGACCGCAATTGAAAACTTACTACCAGTGAAGCCAGAGAAGAGGGAAGACCGGGGGCGCAGAGGGTCAAACTGCGTCTAGTGAGAAATCCGGCACCAAAAAGCGCGCAGAGGAAAGACCGGGGGTGCTGGAGGTCCAGCGTCTAGTGAGAAATCCGGCACACGAGGGCACCGGAGAATAAGGGTCCCGGAGTCTTCAGGAACCGGCAAGTATTAAACTCTAAGCACTGTCACTTAGGGAACATACACGCCGTTTGGGAGGGCAAACACTGAAGTGTTCTTGGCCCAAAAGAAATGGGGGGAGTGAAATCCAAGGAGCAAAGAGGGACGCCTCTGAGCTGTGTTTTAGAGAACTGGGATAGGTTTTGTCAGCTAGCAGTGGAGGGAAATCCCCAAGACTTGAAAGATTACAGGCTTAAGAACCTGTGCTCAGAGGTGTGGCCGGCTGTGGAAGAAATCAGCTGGCCAAAGACCAGAACTTGGGATTTGAGTAAATGCAGAGAGTTAGAATCTTATCGTTACGAAGTACACCCAACTGATCAATGGGTCTACTCCGCGACGTGAAAGAGATTGGTTTCAGAGGGAATTTGGTGGGCGGGCCCAAAGAAGCCAGCCCAAGATGGATGCTTTGTGAACCGAAAGGCAGGGAGAAAGACACCGGTTTTGCAAATTGAACCAGAGGAACTGCCAGCATTAAGGAGAAGACCAAGGCATAGGGAAAATGCCGCCGCAGAAGCAGGGGGGCCAAATGCACCTCCGCTTGATGTGACTTTAAATGCCCCAGTACCAGCCCCAAACGCGGCCCCCACCCCTGGAGCAAGCTCAGCCTCAGAGATGGCGCCCCAGGCTGTGATGCGTCATGAGACAGCGTGCTTTGTTCCAGCTGCGACCCCTTCAATGAATCCCCCAGCAATGCCCCAACCCGCTATAGTGAGCCTGCCAATCGCGGACCCCCGTGTGATGTTTCCATCAATCATGGTTGCTCCACCAGGCGCGACGGCTCCATTAATGTCACCACAAGCCTCATTGGCTTGCCCTATGTCATATTCAGAACACAATCCCTTCTCCGGAAGGCCACCCGCATATCGAGGCCCCAGTCAGATGACATCCATTATCCGCTAGAAGAAGCAAGAGAGGCAGAAAGGAGAGCGAGATGGCCAACCCCAGATGTTGAGGGAATGATAGAGCACTCCCAAGACAGAAGAGACAGAAGGGGGAAGGAAGAATACTCCACAGCCACTAGGGGACTGATAGTGCAGTCCCCAAGGGCAAGGAGAAGCCGCTCTTTGGAGGACGGAAGAATGATGGAGCATTCTCCAGACACCAGTAGGAAAGATTACTGGGAACTGCGGGATGTTTTGTGTCAGGGCTAGAATCTCTATGCCTGGGGCCAGAGACAGATCCCAGCCTGCCATGAGCCTACTACTTTCACCTGAGTTGCTGAGTCAGAGAGAGATGACTCAACCATGAACTTTGCTCTATTTCTTTGCAGTTGGATATACTGGGACTATGACCTTTGGTCTAGATAAGACTCTGGGGTATGATGTAATACCCAGGGAACTCTGGATAATGCAAAGACTCACTGGGATTGCTGAGTCAGGATGCAACCCTCTCCAGGCATTGCATGGGGGAGGGATTAGTATATAAGGATTGTGGTGATGGGAAGCGGTGCTTCAGCTTTATAGGTTTTGTGTCTTCAATAAACTACCACTGGAAGAAGCAGCAGTTCTGTAGCGTCTTTACTGGAAAGCATTGAAGTTCCTGACAGAAGCTGAAGCCCTGAAACTTTCCCAGGAATGGAGAGGTTTATGCAAGAGGCGGAGGAATATGTGGAAAGCTGGGATTATGTTACTGGAGCAGTCCATGAAAGATGTACTTTGGAATGGGGGTGGAATACTATGGATGAGGTTGGCCTCCCTGATCGGGTCGGAGAAATGGCGTCAGCATGGCGTGCGGCTGCTCCAGAGGGACATATTCTTCGTGAGGGATCCAGGAAGCTTGTCATGTGGATCCAGTGCGACTCCAGGTGCAGCTGCGGCGGTGCACAGTAAGTCCAGAGAGGCGACTCGGGGAGTGAAACTACTGAGCCGAGTTCTCCCACGGAAGTGGAGGTGTTGGGATGCAAAGTTGCGGCTTTGGAGAAGACATTGCAGCGAATGTCCCAGCAGATGTTTAAGAACCAAGATTCTATGTGGGGGCCGCCTGAGGGAGGCGATTTTACGCGTTATTCTTGGATGGACAGTGAGAGGGTTGAAACCCATCCTAGATCTCCTTCGGGCGTGTGGGGGTTGATGCCCAGTCAGGAGTTCCGCGAGGAGCAGCATATGGTGGTGCCAGGCTGAGAGTGGTGAATGAAGGGGTTTCAGTCCAGCCTAAAGCTGTAGGACTGGGAAGAGGTATTCAGGTGCCCAAGAGGGATGGATCTGGAGGATGGAGATCCCAGCCTGGTGCCCAGATGCCTAGAAGGGATGGATTAGGAGAGTGGAGACCCCAGCCTGGTGCCCAGATGCCCAGAAGAGATGGAGCAGGAGAATGGAGACCCCAATTGGGGGTGATGTTCGTCCAAGGAAGGAGCCGCTCCGTGTGGAGTTTGATGGTGAGGCATGTAAAGTGGCCTTTTTGTGGCGGCAGTTGGCGATCACATGCAAGATTATGGACACTTGTACCCAAGTGAAGGCAGCAGAGTGCGTGCTGTGGGAGCTGTGCTTAAAGGAAGAGCTGCGGACTGGTACGTGCAGTGCCATGATCGACAAGATCCATGTTTGGGGACATTGAGAGGGTTTCTTCGGGCTGTGAAGAACAGATTTCGTGACCCACTGGAGAGAGTAAAGGCCAAAGAAGCTCTGAGGGGGTTAACGCAAGGCAATAAATCTGTAACGGAGTATGGGAGGAGTTTATGAGCCTTGCGGGCAAGGTAGCGGAGTGGTCTCAAGCAACCCTCCTTGAACTATTTAAAGACGGATTACGACGAGAGTTGTTGGAGTGGTGCCTTCATCGTGGAGACCCTGGTGATGTCGATGGATGGATCCAATTGGCTGGTAACGTAGAAGGTATTCTGGCCCAAGTGCAACGGCGCGAAGTCGGCAGTAGGACCTACGAGGCGATTTCGGCCAGGGTCAAGACGTGTAACCGGAAGCGAGAGCCAGCGGAGTAGTGTTAGCGGAAAGCCAACTGTGGGGAAAGGCTTGTGTTACATTTGCTCTAAGCCGGGACATTATTCCTTCCAATGTCATCTAAGAAAGTTACCGGATACCAAAAATGTGAAAGTTGCCCGAGGTGCCCTGGGTGAAAAGATGGAGAGTGCGGATGGGGTGAGAAAAGGGGCCCCAAGTATTGTTTGTAAAATCGAATTGGAAAAGAAAGGAAAATATCAAACGCATAAAGCATTGGTGGATTGCGGGTGTTCTGAAAACATTATGTGTCCTGGATTAGTTAAGGATTTGAAATGTGAAATTCAGGAATTACCAGCTCCTGTACATTTTGCCCAGTTGGATGGAACTTTTGTGGGAGGAGGGCCCTTTCCATTGGGAACGAAAGGGTTAAAGGGAAAGGTTGATACTTGGGAGGGGGAGCTGGATTGTGTAGTGGCTCCTGTTATGGAACATGAAATTATATTGGGATTGCCTTGGCTGAAACAGGCTGATCCAATCATAGATTGGAAAGCAGGTACGTTAGAGTGCCGGCCTGTGGCAAATGGTGGTGTGTATGTGAATGAAGAGAAGAAAGGAGGTGAGCCACAGATTCCTGAGGAATATATTGACTTAGCAGATGTGTTCAACCCTGTATTAGCCGACAATCTGCCCCCAGTCAGGAATGTACAGTGCAAGGTAGAACTGAAAGAAGGGGCAGTACTCCCTAAGCCAAAGATTTATCCTATGTCTGAGAAGGAGAAGGTTACGTTAAGGGAGCAGATAGATGATTATTTAAAGAAAGGGTACATCCAAAGATCGGAATCCCCTATTGCAGCCCCTGTTCTCTTTAGGGAAAAGAAAGATGGGAAATTAAGGTTGTGTATCGACTATAGGGGTCTTAATGCGATAAGTACCATTAATTGTTATCCATTGCCTTTAATCAAGGATCTATTAGGGCAATTGGGGAAAGGCAGGTATTTCACAAAGCTGGATATTATAAATGCCTTCCATATGGTGCGGGTGCGAGAATCGGACAGGTGGAAGACTGCTTTTTCGTGTCCCTTGGGGCTGTACGAATGGGTCGTCATGCCTTTTGGTTTGGCCGGGCCCCCCAGTATATTTATGCAGTTGATTAATGAGGTGCTGTATAAGGGGGTGTATGTTTATTTAGACGACATTGTTGTGGTTTCACAAACCAAAGAGGCGCACGTGCAGTTAGTTCGGGAAGTATTGGAGAGATTGAGACAGGCCAGATTGTTTGTTAAGTTAAGTAAATGTGAATTTAGCAAGAGCGAAATTGACTTCCTGGGATATAGAATTAGTAGAGAGGGTGTGTCCATGGATCCAGGTAAAGTGGCAGATGTGTTGGCTTGGGAAGCTCCTAAAACAAGGAGACAGTTACAGGCTTTTTTGGGGATGGCTAACTTTTATCGGTCTTTTATTTCCGGATTTGCTAATATTGTTTTGCCTCTTACAGAGTTGCTTAAGACAAAAGGTAAGGGTGAGGCTAGGAAGGTGAGGGCGCCTGGTGCCAGGTTGGGTTGGACTGTAGAGTGTCAAAAGGCTTTTGATTCTTTAAAGGTAGCTTTCACTAAAGGTCCTTTGCTTGTGCATCCAGATCCAGCAAAGCCCTTTGTGGTACAGAGTGATGCTTCCGCTTGGGCATATGGAGGAGCTTTGTTACAGAAGGACGAGGAAGGGGTGTTGAAACCCTGTGCTTATTTCTCTAAGAAATTTGGGGAGCAGCAAAGGAATTGGCCAGTGTGGGAAAAGGAGGCGTTTGCTATTCGTTATGCTCTGCAGACGTGGAGACACTTTTTGGAGGGTCAGTTCACCCGTAAGAAGTGTTAACTGATCATAAGAATTTGCAAATTCTTAGGGAGCCCCAGAAGTTGTCTCCTAAATTGTTACGATGGGCCCAGTATCTGGCTAGGTTTAATTTTGTGTTGAAGCATATAAAGGGTAAGGATAATGTGGTTGCTGATGCATTGTCGCGTTATCCTGCAGTGGGGCCAGATCCTCTTCCAAGTGTGGGGAGAGTGTTCACAAAGGACCAGTGGGGTCTGAGGGTGCAGACACGAGCACAAGCGAAGTTGGAAATAAAGCAGGAGGATGAGGAGCTGGAAGAGTGGGTAAAAGAGTTTCAGAGGTGTTATGAGAAGGATGATTGGTTGAAGGCCCATGAGTTGGAATGTAAAAGGGTCAAGGGATTGTGGATAGTTCGGGAGAAATTGTATGTACCAGCGGAGTTAAGGAATAGGGTGTTGGAGTTGTTCCATGACCACAAGACAGCAGGGCATTGGGGATTTACTAAGACTTTCTTTGCAATCAAAGCCCGATATTGGTGGCCAGGAATGAGGACATCGGTAAAGAATTATGTGAGTAGTTGTGAGGCTTGTGCACGGGGAAGGTACCTACTGCTAAGCCCCCAGGATTGATCCAGGTGGTGGCTACTCCGGTGCGGCCATGGACACATATTAGTACCGACTTTGTGGGGGAGTTGCCCCCTAGTAAAGGATATAGGTATATCTGGACTGTGCTGGACATGTTTTCAAAGCAAGCCCATTTTATACCGTTAACTGGCTTGCCTTCGGCAGAAAAATTGGCTAAGTTATATGTGCAGCATATATACCGGTTACATGGGTGTCCAGAGCAGGTGCTTAGCGATAGAGGTGTGCAATTCACGGCGAAATTCTGGGATAGGTTCTTGGAAACCTTAGGAGCAGACCGGAAGTTGACAACTGCTTATCATCCCTGTTGTAATGGGGGAGTTGAGAGGACGCAGAAATCGTTGGGTAGTTATCTAAGAATTTTTGTAAATGCCCAGCAGAGTAATTGGGCAGACTTGTTGCCTTACGCTGAAGTGGCTTATAACGGATCTGTGCACTCATCTACAGGCAGGACTCCATTTTCAATTGTATTTGGCCAAGAGGTTGTTCCACTACCAGTTGGTATAGGAGTGCTGGAGGATGATAAGGAGAAATGGTACAATAGAGCTCGAGAAGAATGGAAGGAGGTAACTGAGGCGTTGCATAAGGCACAGGGGTTGCACAAGCGATTTGGTGACAAAAACCGACAAGAAGGTGATGTGTATAAGGAAGGGGATTTGGTATGGTTATCCACTCAGAATTTAAAGTTGGGGTTACCTTCTCGAAAATTGGGCCCAAAGTATGTGGGACCATTCAGAGTGGCTGAGCGAGTGAATGAGGTGACGATTGAATGGGCCTTGAGGAAAATTTATTCTGTGTTTCATTGCAACTTGTTAAAACGATATGTTAACCCAATTGAATGAATGAGGTGAATGAGGTGAAGGGGGCCTTGAGGAAAATTTATTCTGTGTTTCATTGCAACTTGTTAAAACGATATGTTAACCCAATTATGCCAAAATTTTGAATGTTGCTTTGTCTTCCTCAGGGGGAGGAGGAGAAGGTGGAGGAAGGCGTTATGTCAGGGCTAGAATCTCTATGCCTGGGGCCAGAGACAGATCCCAGCCTGCCATGAGCCTACTACTTTCACCTGAGTTGCTGAGTCAGAGAGAGATGACTCAACCATGAACTTTGCTCTATTTCTTTGCAGTTGAATATACTGGGACTATGACCTTTGGTCTAGATAAGACTCTGGGGTATGATGTAATACCCAGGGAACTCTGGGTAATGCAAAGACTCACTGGGATTGCTGAGTCAGGATGCAACCCTCTCCAGGCATTGCATGGGGGAGGGATTAGTATATAAGGATTGTGGTGATGGGAAGCGGGTGCTTCAGCTTTATAGGTTTTGTGTCTTCAATAAACTACCACTGGAAGAAGCAGCAGTTCTGTAGCGTCTTTACTGGAAAGCATTGAAGTTCCTGACAGGAAGTGTCAGAAGAAAGGATGCAAGTGTAAGAGGAAGAAGAGAAGGAAGATGAATGCCGTGGAAATAGAGGGTCAGCGCCATTGTTAGGAAGAGACATGTTAGAAGGGAGGTCAGGAAGAAGAGATAAGGTCAGAACATCTTTCCCGTGCGTGCAACTGAGAGCCGCCATGGAGCGCTTGATTCTGACCCCACCTCCAGCTGAGCTGCATGCGCCGCCGCCACCCCAAAAATTGCGCGTGCAGCTCAGCTAGAGGCGGGGTCAGCTTCAAGCGCTCCATGCCGGCTCTCAGCTGCACACACGGCTTATATATATATGGCTTTCACTGAAATAAATTTCAAAATATTTTGCTTTTATGGCTCTCTGATTCAAAAAGGTTCCCAACCCCTGCTCTATAAGCTAGTTGCTGTCACTGCCCCCCCCCCCCCCAAATGTGCAACAGGAAATTTCTGCCAATTGCGAGAGAAATGGCTGAATAGTGTGAAAGCCACCCACCCACTGTATGGTCCTCCTCCCAGTAGAACTTCTACTGTCTCATGTACAGAGGAAGAGTTGTTTAAAGCTACAGATGATGCAGTCGCTGTTGCCCGTTTTTGGTCTAACAGTTTGTGATTCCTTTATTTTATTAGCTTTAGGTAAACTATTTTATCTAAATGGTGGCGCAGTGAATTAAACCACTGAGCTGCTGAATTTGCTGACTGAAAGGTTGGTGGTTCAAATCCGGGGACCGGGGTGAGCTCCTGCTGCTAGCCCCAGCTTCTGCCAACCTAGCAGTTCAGAAACATGCAAATGTGAGTAGATCAATAGGTACAGCTTCTGCATGAAGGTAACGCCACTCCATGCAGTCATGCTGGCCACATGACCTAGGGGGTGTCTACGGACAACGATTAGAAATGGAGATGAGCACCACCCTCAAGAGTCAGAAACGACTAGACTTAATGTCAAGGGAAACCTTTACCTTTATTTTATCAGTTTTAGATAAACGAATGCTTTTGACATGAAATAAATAAAACCCCATTTTATATCTTATTAAATGGAACTTACCAGTTTTGGCCAGGAGGCACTAGTTGCTTTGATGCCCTGTGAAAGCTCATGAGTTCTCCAGGCATTATTAAAGGGATTCCTATTGAGTGCTCATGTTCTCATTCAAAAGTTTTGTGAGTAGAGGTTTCTCAGCTACATATAATCCTGACATTCATATTAAGGGGGAAAACGGAGTAAACATAGAGACGTAAGTACATTAACACAGTGTTTCTCAACCAGTGTGCCGTGAGCAATCATCAGGTGTGCTGTGGGAAATTGGAACCTCCAGTAAGGGGGGGGGGGGGAGAGTCTAGTGTGTTGAGTATAAAAACCCTAAGAAACCTATCTCGATAAAGGCACAAAATTACAACCCCGTCCCCCTCCCCACCCGTTGTCTACTTGGTTTCTCCCTCTCCATGCATTTGGAAGGCCCGCCTCCCTTTTCCCAAGTAGAGACCTCCTCTTGCCTCCTGGTGGGTTCTGTGTGAGAAATTTGGCCCAGTTCTATCATTGGTGGGGTTCAGAATGCTCTTTGATTGTAGGGGAACTATAAATCCCAGCAACCACAGCTTCCAAATGTCAAGGTCTACTTCCCCTGAACTCCATCTGCGTTCATATTTGGGCATATTGAATATTCATGCCAAGTTTGGTCCTGATCCAACATTGTTTCAGTCCACAGTGCTCTTTGGATATAGGTGAACTACAACTCCAAAACTCAAGGTCAATGCCCACCAAACTCTTATAGCATTTTCTCTTGGTTATGGGAGTTCTGTGTGGGAAGTTTGTGTCTTTCTGCCATTCCATCTATGTTGTGTTCATCAAAATTAGGCCCAGGTTTCACACTGAGTGTATAAATACATTTAAAAACATGTCAACTATATGTATTACTGTGCTAGAGTGTCATTTTCTGTCATTTTGGTTGGTGGTGTGCCCCAGGATTTTGCAAATGTAAAAAGTGTGCCGCGGCTCAAAAAAGGTTGGGAAACACTGCATTAACATACACTATATGCTAACAATCATCTATCTAAAGGTAATGTTCGTTTGTGGGGGTTGTTGTTGTTTCTCTCTCTCTCTCTCTCTCTCTCTCTCTCTCTCTCTCTCTCTCTCTCTCCCGTAAACCAGAACAAATTTGGAGATAGCTTGAACCTCTAAACCACCCCTTTGGCTACAGGCTTGTGCATGTAATGCAGGATGATGGAACATGCTACACCCCCGATGACCCTGGGAAGAGGGATTACCGTATTTTTCATTTGCAGCTTGGGACAATGAACAGATGTCTGAAAAAGGAAAACCAAGCTGCAACCTGCCAAAGTTGTTCATTACTACAAAAAAAAAAAAAAACAAGTGAGAATGCCTGGGAAGACCTAATATTTTGGATTGTTGGCAAATGGGAGGAGCCCACAGAAATGTTTAAACTGCTTTGTGATTTAGGTACACCATGTAATTGAAAAGCTTTTTCTATTGACAGCAGTGGCATGTTGCGGTCCACATTTCTATTTCTGTTGTTTGCCGTTACATAACAGATTGCCAGAGCTCATTCTTCTTTCTTGGCTTCTCTTCGCAAACGAAGATTCAGGAAGGACTCATCCCACGCTTTCCACAAGCGCCTTGATGACTAAGAAGACCAATCTGAGATAGGTAAGTTCGGTTGCAGAAAGCACAGCAGAAAGTCTTCTTGGGTGATGTTGTTTCCAAGTTGCGGTTCTTTCTGCGTTCTCGTTTCTCTTCGAGACACGTTCGGCGTGTCTTCTCAAAAGAGACCTCAGCATTATGGAATCTTGCATGGTTCCGATGTTCCAGCATGCAAGTGTCAGTCGATTTGCACCTTTGCAGGCAGGTGTGTGCCTTTGTTCATTTGTCTTTGTTTGACCGCATCAGAAGATGCCCATTGGCTGCGGCTAGCCTACCGGGTAGATGGGGATAAGCTTTCGTTAGGCCACCTTTTCTAGGCCCCTCTCCATAAGGTCCTTCAGGATGCTGCCAAACAAGACTGTCATCTCCCAGGTCAGTCTTGAGCGACCAAAGTCCTGAACCACCTGCATGCAGGGTTGGGTCTGCGGTTTCCAGTGCATCTTTACACCTGCCGTTTCGTCCCTTGCCTATCGCTACAGGGCTTTTTTGGAGGTTGGATGTGTCCTTCGAGCCTGTGCAATGGATTTTTCTGGTATAGCGCAGCTTGCACAGAACTGGCCTCACCCTTTAAACCAAAGGTTCATCTGCCAGGGCCTAGCAAGTTTGGACGGTGGCAGTGAGATCCTCAGGTCATAGGTTTGGTTCGAGTTTCCTTCTCTTAGATGGTTGACCTTACAGGGTTAGACGAGCACCATCTGCCCAAGTTTGAAATCAGAGTTTTCCTTCTCCTAGGATGGTTGCCAAAAGGCTAGAGAGGGCATCCTGTCCTTTGACGCTCTTTGTCAGACCCTTCGGTTGTGACCAGTCTGGCATGGGAGGCCCTACCGGTGGCTATTTTGCCACCGCCAGCATAGCTCACAACTTCATTAGGGTACGCAAGCCTCTCCCCAATGACAATTCTACACTGTTTCAAATTGCTGAGTCTGTGCAGTTGGAACAGGATGACTAGGCCAGTGAACTTGGAGTTCAGTTCCAGTTCCAGCCCATCTGGAGGAGGTAACGAGGGAGAGACAACAATGCTTAGCAATGAAGAATGAATAGTATCTCATGGTAGTAATAGGGTCAGATAGTATGAGTGACCTGAAGTGTCCGCCCTCTAGGTCAGTGCAGGCATGTAGCCAGGGGGGGGGCTTAGGGGGCTTCAGCCCCCCCCCCAAATTCTCAGGGTGGTCCGTGAGAAGGCCTTACTAGTACAGTATCTAAACTGTTATGTTTATTCATATCATGATCTGATCACCATGCTTATTATATCCCACATTCATGGGGTTATTGGGATAACAATACAAAAGGTTTTCTAGGGTAGACCCTCTCTCACTCAGTCTCACCCCCCCCCCATCAAACTCAGCCCCTCCCGAATCAAAATCCTGGCTATGGCCCTGGGTCAGTGGTTCTGAACCTCTAGGTCCCCAAGTGTTACCAGCTGTTAGGATTTCTGGGAGTTGAAGGCCAAACATTTGGAGACCCACAGATTGGGTCTACCTATCCTGACCCTTCTATGGTGCAAACTCTTAGGCATGTTTCTCCATCTTTTTGTCTTTTCTTGACCTTGCAAGATTTAGTTAGGTTAGAGCAGCACACTGAGCAACTTTCCTATCTTAGGACCTCATCATGCAGAAGGCACCCTCTATTTCTACACTCTTCAAGAACGAAATCCCATTGATTCCATCAAGTGGATGCATGTACGTTTTGGGTGGTGGTGGTGAATTCCCTTTTTGAATTGCTTTCATGTTGTTGTTTATTCGTTCGGTCGCTTCCGACTCTTCGTGACCTCATGGACCAGCCCATGCCAGAGCTCCTTGACAACTATTACCACCCCAGCTCCTTCAGAGCCAAGCCAGTCATTTCAAGGATGCCATCCATCCATCCATCTTGCCCTTGGTCATCCCCTCTTTCTTTTTCCTTCCATTTCCCCCAGCATCATTGCCTTCTCTAATCTTTCCTGTCTTCTCATTATGTGGCCAAAGTACTTCATCTTTGCTTCTAATATCCTTCTCTCCAGTGAGCAGTCGGGCTTTATTTCCTGAAGTATGACTGGTTTGATATTGCGGTCCAAGGCACTCTCAGCATTTTCCTCTGACACCACAGTTCAAAAGTGTCTATCTTCCTCTGCTCAGCCTTCCGTATGGTCCTTGCTTTCATACCTTGGAGTAAATGCATTCAGGGCTGTCCAACTGCCGGCCCTGCAGGTGTTTTGGACTTCAAATTCCAGAAATCCTAACAGCTGGTAAACTGGCTAGGATTTCTGGGAGTTTAAGTCCAAAACACCTGCAGGGCCGGCAGTTGGACAGCCCTGGATATATGAACTAAAACAATTTTGTCAACATTGGCTAGGCTTTGTGAACACTCTGGTTCTTTCCTCCTCTATTGTCAATATCTCCCCATACAACAGCCGGGTCTCATCTTTCTCCAGACGCCCTGGATGCCTTTCTCAAACCCAGACTCCTGCGGGGCCTTGCGGTGAGACCAGAAAAGCAGAGAAGGGGGAGCAGGCAAACATACCCAATGGATGCTTTGGGAGTTAAAAATATGTCTTGGAGTTGGTTGCTTCTTCCTCTCTTGAGAGAAGATTGGAGACAGAGCAGAACATGTGGGATGTTGGGGGGGAGGAGATCAGCAACAAGATCTTGGTGAAGGAAGAGAGAAATTCTTCTAGATGTTGTAGAACAGAGCCCTTGATCCTTGTGATTTAACACATGGATGTGGGAAGAATAGGGGATATTTCTAGATACTGTAAGTTGGTTCACACCATTATTGGCTAATCATTCCTTATTCAGAATTCTGAGATATTCCAACATCCAAAATTTTCCACCTGGGTGACTGAGGCAGTGACACCTTTGCTCTCTTTATGGTTCAATGTACACAAACTTTGTTTCATGCAGGAACGTATTTAAAATATTGTATAAGGTTATCTTTATAAAAGCTGCCTTGAGTTTCTATATCAAGAGAAAGATAGGATAAAAATAAAGTAAAGTAATAATAATACCGCCAGTCCACGAGTATAAGGTATATATGAAACATAAATGAATTTAATGCTTAGACCTGTGTCCCATTGATATCGAGCAAGAATTTGGGGGTCTTGCCGTGAAGGCAGAAACCAGTCAGACCCACCATAGAGGATCCGATATAGCCCTGGCGAGATAGGAAGCAACCAATTGGATTTTCCTTGAATTTCCCAAATAAAATCTCACTAAGTTAAAGAAACGCTACCAAGTTGTTTATTTCGTTCCAGCTGGAATGGATGTCAAGCCGCAATCGTTTGCCCAAAAGCTCGCATACTGTACATTGCAAAACATTATGTTTTTATAGAAAAACAGAGCTGTCAAAGTTCAAACTCCCCACCCTCCACCTCTTTGCTGGCTTTGCACTGATTGGTTGGAGTTATTAGCTGGCCGGGAGGCATGGCCAGGTTTGCCGTGCCTCAGCCAATCAGGAAGTCAGTGCCGCTTTGGGCTCTCGACCAATGAGAGCAGAGGAGGCGATCCGAGTGGGAAACAATGAACCGGAAGGAAATGATGAGTGGATTGAGTGATCTAATGTTTGTCCAAGTGCTGGTGAGTCCTCAAGCTAGCCTTTGTATTGTTCCAAGTGAAGGAAATAAACATTTTGGTCTGGCGTGGATGCCAGACCCCGGTAGTCTTTAATCCTGGATATGGGATCAATTGATGGTATGTTGTCGTTGGTTTTGGCCAAGGGGATGAAAACAATGAGTGAGTCAGATGGAACGTCCAAATCCTCCTGAAGGCAGTATGTCCCCTTTGTGAGGAATGACAAAATCACCATGGGGCACGTCCTCCAGATGGCCATGCTCCGAGGTCTGAAGGCACGTGCTCAAGGGACATATCCTTCAAATGGGCCAACTCTGAGGTTTGAAGGGATGTCCGCTGTTACTGTCCATACAAGTGTTCCTGTTAAGTCCTTCTTTGTTTAGATTAGCTGGCCCAGAAAATGAGAGATTCCCTGAGCCTTGGCATGCTGGGGTCACGAAAAGATGGCATTTCATATTTTCATATAGGAACACAAGAAAGGGGAAAGCATACAGGGAATACATTATAGCACTTTATTCTGGCCCTCATTTGACCTACTTCGACATGTTTTATGATAGTATTTCCTGCCCAATCTACTGGTTGTCGCACTTTTCTGGTGCTCCAGTAAAATGTATTGCACTCATTGTATTTGTACCCCAGCTAATTTTCTTTCCAGCCATATTGTTCTTATGTTGTGTATAACTATGTTGTGTTTTTAGCTGATGTTTTAATCGGTAATGTGTTTGTATCTGTCTTTTGGGCTTGTCCCTTGTAAGCCGCCCCGAGTCCCCAAGGAGAGATGGTTGGCGGGGTATAAAAATAAAGTTATTATTCTTAGTATTATTCATATAGGAGGGAAATAGGAAGCATATCATCTCATATCAGCCCATCCCACCCCCCAGAGTCCATTGGAATTCATAAATCATGAGGAGAGCTCATGGGATTTGAAAGGAAAAAGTTTCCAAAAGGTTTCTGAAAGTCCTTAAAAAGTATGCAAAAGACCCATAAAAGTTCAATAAAGTTCATAAGCATGAGTTACAGGGGCATTGCCATGTGGGGCAATGGGAAGAGCCTTAGTTTCCGACATGGGGGAGAGATAGGGGATTATGGGATCATTCCAGCCTGGTGTTCTTGGTAAAACTATGAATTCCTTGGTTTTGAACTATCTTTGTCTGCTTTGCACTGGATCATATGAGTCTCCACTGCCTGATAATCTGGGATCAGATCCTGGGATATAGGGCAGTGTAGAGCCAACCTAAGAGTCTACTGCAGGGATGGGCAAACTTGGTCCCTCCAGGTGTTTTGGACTTCAACTCCCTCAATTCCTAACAGCCAGTAGGAATTGTGGGAGTTGAAGTCCAAAACACCTGGAGGGACCAAGTTTGCCCATGCCTGGTCTAATGTCATTGAGCTACTAAGTAGAATATAGACCAAAAGAGTATTATTATTATTATTATTATTATTATTCTGTCCCCTTGAGGAGGGTTTGAGTAATGGGAACGGGCCAGACACAGTGATTCCTTGGAATTTGATGTCTAGGGGTGTGTTTCCTTGGGTTTTGAGCATGGGAGGGGTGTCTCTCTAGAACAGTGGTTCTCAACCTGGGGGTCGCGACCCCCAGGGGGGTCGCAGGGTCATTTTCGGGGGGGTCGCGAAGGTGCCTGGGTTGGCCCCGCCCCTTTTGCCTCCTCAAAATGGCTGCCGGCCCCTGTGCCAGGAAACAGCCAGGCAGTCAGGTCAGCTCCTCCACCTTCTGTTCCCACAGGGCTGCAGGGAATCAGGAGGAGGAGGAGCTTGAGCAAAGGCCCTCGCCGCCTGCTGAGCTCAGCAGGGCTCCTTCACACAAGGCCTTGTTGTGCGTCGCCTCTCTCGTGCTCCCGCCGGCTGGCAAGAGGGTGTGGGAGGTGAAGGCAACAAAGGAAGAAGCCAGGCCGGCAGAGAGATGTTGGAGCTTGCATGGGCAGGAGGAGGTCAGGCTAGGTGGCCTTTAGGTGCAGAGGGAGGGAGGGAGCAAGGAGCCCCCGCTGCCCTCCTCCCTGCCTTCCTGCAGGCTGCAGGGCAGGCAGAGCACCAAAAAACGGCGCGAAAAGGCTGTGTGTGTGGGGGGGAGGAGTGAAGGACCCATTGCTCCTTCTTCCCCGCAGGCCGCATGCAACAATGGAGGGTCTCCCAGGAGGAGGAGGGAGAGGGTGAAGGTGCTGATGCACTGTGCCCCTTTCTCGAGTCCTTTTGACTTCCTCCTGCTCCTCTTTCCTTGAAACCCTCGGGGCAGAGACCTGGCTGGGATGCTGTGAGTTTTCAGGCTGTATGGCCCTGTTTTAGTATCATTATGGTCTGTCGGATTTTGTGCATGAAGGAAAGAGTTGCCGGTCAGTGGCACCTCAGTTGAGTCTTTCTGCTTCCCAGATGGGTTTGTTTTGTGTTTAAGGCGGGGGCTGCAGGGTTTGGGCAAAGTTTTCTTTGGAACATTGCCCTCCCTTCCTTACCAATATCCCCCAATGACAAGTGCCCTTGTTGTTTTCCCCCAGGGCACAGGATATCCTTCCTCCCCCCATTCAATTCCTTCCCTTTCTTCTCCCCCCCCCCCCCTTTCCTTGCTTCCTTCCTACCTTGCTTCGATCTTTCCGCCCCTTCCCTCCCCAGGCTGCCTAAATCCAGGTTGCAGCCCCTGTGTGTACTCTGCAGCCATCCATCCACCCATGCATTGGGAGGAGGGAGAGAAAGGGAGGGAAGGAGGGAGGCTGCTGCTGTTGGCTGTGCGCTGGTAGTGGCATTCGTGGAGTAGAGCAGCACCCAGCCTGCACTGGCTGCTGCTTTTGCTGCCCCCTCCTCTTCTTCCTCTTCCTCCTTCGTGTTGTGCTTTTGTTTTTGGGAGGAAGGAATGAGGAAGGGAGTGAAGCCGCCTGGCGCTGCTGTCTTCTGTGGTGCCCCCAGAGTTGAAAGGAAGGAAGGGTGCCTCTCCAGGTGGCCTTAGCTCAGGCTTGGGCAAACTTGGGCCCTCCAGGTGTTTTTTTGGACTTCGACTCCCACAATTCCTAACTGCCTACTGGTAGGCAGTTAGGAATGTGGGAGTTGAAGTCCAGACACCTGGAGGGCCTAAGAATAGTTTTTGTGATTTATCACTATGCTTTAATTATATTCAATTTGTAACAATGAAAATACTGACCATATATACCAGATATTTATATTACTGGGTTGCTGTATGTTTTCCAGGCTGTCTGACCATGTTTCAGAAGCATTCTCTCCTGACAATCTGCTCACACCTGTGGCAGCTATCCCCAGAGGTTGTTGGGATCTATTGGAAACTAGGCAAGGGAGATTTATATATCTGTGGAATGGTGTCCAGGGTGGGAAAAAACTCTTGTCTGTCAGAAGCAAGTGTGAACGTTATAATTAATCAGCTTGATTAGCATTGCATAGCTTTGCAGCTTCAAGGCCCGGCAGATTCCTGCCTGGGGGATATGTTAGCTGGCCTTGATTTTTCATGCCTGGAATTCCACTGTTTTCAGAGTGTTTCTTTTTTTACTGTCTTGATTTTACAGTTTTTAATACTGGTAGCCAGATTTTGTTCATGTTCAATGTTTTCCTCCTTTCTGTTGAAAATTTCCATGTGCTTCATGTGGCTTCTCTGTGTTGTCTGACATGGTGGTTGTTAGAGTGGTCCAGCATTTCTGTATTCTCAAATAATATTCTGTGTCCAAGTTGGTTCATCAAGTTCTCTGAATCAAGGAACATGAAAGGCACTGCAGACTGATTCAGCCAGAGAACTCAGCCATAGCAGCGCACTTGATAAATAATTGAATTTAATATTAAATAATTAAAGAATTCGTAATTAAATAAGTAGCAACGAAAATAATTTTATGGTTGGGGGTCACCACAACATAAGGAACTGGATTTAGGGGTCACGGCATTAGAAAGGTTGAGAACCACTGCTCTAGAAGCTAGGATGAATCTAGGCTTCAGTGGGATTTTCGCCCAGTGGGAAACAGTCCAGTTTCGGAAAACACATCTCAGGCCACAGCTACACTGCCCTATATCTAGGATCTAATTCAAGCTTGGGCATACTTGAGCCCTCCAGGTGTTTTGGACTTCAACTCCCACAATTCCTAACAGCCGGTATTCTGTCTCCTATGCTTTTTAATATCTACATGAAACCGCTGGGAGAGGTCATCCGGGGTTTTGGAGTTGGGTGCCACCTCTACGCAGATGATGTTCAACTCCACTACTCTTTGGCTTTGCCACCAGATTCCAAGGAAGCCCCTCGGATACTGGACCAGTGTCTGGCTGTTGTGTCTGCCTGGATGAGGACGGATAGGCTGAAAATTAATCCCGATAAGACAGAGGTCCTCCAGGTCAGTCGCATGTCTGACCAGGGTATTGGGGGGCAACCTGTGCTGGATGAGGTTGCACTTCCTCTGAAGTCACAGGTCCGCAGCTTGGGGGTCCTTCTATACTCAGCGCTGACACTTGATGCACAGGTATCGGCGGTGGCTGGAAGGGCCTTTGCACAATTAAAGCTTGTGCGCCAGCTGCGACCATACCTTGTGAAGTCTGACTTGGCCATGGTGATCCACGCCTTAGTTACCTCTAGACTGGACTATTGTAATGCACTCTATGTGGGGGTTCCCCTGAAAACAAATTACATGGAGCGATCAACCTCCCTGTTTAAGGAGCTCCATTGGCTGCCGTTTATCTTCCGGTCCTAATTCAAGGTGCAGATCATCTATCTATCTATCTATCTATCTATCTATCTATCTAATAAAAGTCAGTGTTTGTGGAGGACGGGAGGTGCGGAGGAATATGTGGCAGCATTTCAATTGGTTGCCACTGTGGGATTATTTGCATAAAGGACTCTGATTGGCCAGCCTCAGAACTCCAACATTCTAAAGCACCAGACAGAGGGGATTGGTTGCCACTGAGGGAGTATTTGCATAAAGGACTCTGATTGGTCAGCATCCAAGAATCCAAGCCTCTACATTCAAACAACATGGTTGCCACTGAGGGAGAATTTGCAAAACAGGCTCTGAGCACCTATGACCCACTCTACATTCTACTGCCGTTTGGAGGAGAGTGGACCATGGATGGGACTTGAGGTACCTCCATGCATTATGGAATTTGTAGTACTTTCAAAGCCTTCATTTCCCACAGACCACTGCTGCCCTGAACAAAGACCTATAAAGACTAAACTTGGCACCCTGTGCCCCCATGACCCAGTCTCAATCCTTCTACAGTTTAGAGGAGGGCGGACCATGGATGATGGGACGTCAACTACCTCTACTCATTGCCCAAGAACGCTGCGGCCCCCAACAAAGACTGATAAAGACCATACTTGGCACACAGAGCCCCCATGACCCACTCTACCTTCTACTGCAGTTTGGAGGAGGGCGGACCATGGATGATGGGATGTCAACTACCTCTACTCATTGCCCAAGAACGCTGCGGCCCCCAACAAAGACTGATAAAGACCATACTTGGCACACAGAGCCCCCATGACTCAGTCTCAATCCTTCTACAGTTTAGAGGAGGGCGGACCATGGATGATGGGACGTCAACTACCTCTACTCATTGCCCAAGAACGCTGTGGCCCCCAACAAAGACTGATAAAGACCATACTTGGCACACAGAGCCCCCATGACCCACTCTACCTTCTACTGCAGTTTGGAGGAGGGTGGACCATGGATGATGGGACTTGAAGTACCAAAGACCAACCTTGGCACACAATGCCTTTCTCAAATAACCCGGGCACCACCGGGTCCCCAAGCTAGTCACTTATAAACGGTTTGGGACCCACCGACCTTCGTGACCACCTCTCCCCCCACAAACCTGCCCGGTCCCTTCGTTCCTCAGGGGAGGCCCTCCTTTCACCCATTCCATAATCACAGACCTGACTTGTGGGAATGAGGGAGAGAGCCTTCTCCTCTGTACCCCCCCCCCCCCCGACTTTGGAACACATTGCCTAGCGTAGGTTAGCCCCCACCCTGGAAACTTTCAAGAAGAACCTCAGCATGTGGCTTTTCAGTTGCGCTTTTGGAGAATGATCTCACATGTCCTTTGTCATTCTCCCCTAAAATGGGCGTCCTCACATTGCATTGTCTTTGAACCTCCCCTATAAATAGACATGTTTTTAATTTTATCTCATCCTTAGTTTTTTATCACTGTATTTTTGCACACGTGGCCCGCTCCCAGGGCCGTAGCCAGGATTTTGATTCAGGGGCTGAGTTTGGTTCGGGGGCTGAGACTGGGTGGAAGAGGGTCTACCCTAGCAAACCTTTTGAATTGTTATCCCAATAATCCCATTAATGTGGGATATAATGATCATGGTGATCATATCATGATATGAATAAACATAAAAGTTTAAATAATGTACCAGTAAGGCCTTCTCGCGGACCACCCTGAGAATTTCGGGGGAGGGGGCTGAAGCTCCCTTAGCCCCCCCTGGCTACATGCCGCTCCTTTTATTTGATTTGATTGTTTTATTCTACTTGAAATGTTTTTATGTCATTGTAGTGATATGTATTTATGGGCTTGGCCTTATGTAAGCTTTCGGGGAGATGGTGGCGGGGTACAAATAAAGTTTATCATTATTATTTTTATCTGCTTTGAACTGGATTATATGAGTCTACACTGCCAGATAATCTGAGATATACCAATAATCTGGGATCAGATCCTGGGGTATAGGGCAGTGTGGAAAGGAAGCAACTCAACAACTGTCTCTAAATCCATGGAGGTGGAAGGAGGATGGTTCTCTGCACATTCTCAGAGGTACTCTTGCCACCTGCGAACCCCCGCCGCCGCCACCCTATATAAATTGCATTAACACTGTAGCATTAATGAGAAAAATGAATGGGAAATTCAGTGCCCAGAGTTCATGATACGCAAAGTATAGTATTAGTTAGGCCTATCTTATAGAAAATCTCAATCAACCAGAACCTACATTTATCTGACACTGACTTCTTAAATTTTAATATATTACATCTGGCCCAGCCATAAGGTTTTAATCTTATATGTGAATTATATTGATTGCACTGTTTTATTTGAAGTCCAAAACACATGGAGGGCCCAAGTCTAATATAATCCCATATTATCTGCTTTGAACTGGATTATATGAGTCTATATTTGCTATACTGATTTTTTGTTTACTGATGTTGTTGGGATTGGTCTCATGTAAGACGCCCCAAGTCCCCTTGGGGAGATGGTGGCGGGGTATAAATAAAGGTTTATTATTATCATCATCATCATCATCGTGCCGGTGAACGGACGCTGGATCCACACTGCCCTGTATTGCAGGATCTGATCCCAGATTATATGCTTTGCACTAGACTAGATCATATGAGTCTCCACTGGCAGATAATCTGGGATCCGATCCTGGGATATAGGGCAGTGTAGAGCCAGCCTGAGAGTCTACTGCAGGTATGGGAAAACTTGGTCCCTCCAGGTGTTTTGGATTTCAACTCCCACAATTCCTGTTAATCCCTTTGAAATGGATTATATGAGTCTACACTGGCATATAATCTGAGATACACAGATAATCTGGCATCAGATCCTGGGGTATAGAGCAATGTAGAGCCATGTAGGCATGGGCAAACTTGGGCTCTCCAGGTGTTTTTGACTTCAACTCCCACAATTCCTGTTAATCCCTTTGAAGTGGATTATATGAGTCTACACTGGCATATAATCTGAGATACACAGATAATCTGGCATCAGATCCTGGGGTATAGAGCAATGTAGAGCCATGTAGGCATGGGCAAACCTGGTCCCTCCAGGTGTTTTGGACTTCACCTTCCACATTTCCTGTTAATCCCTTTGAAGTGGATTATATGAGTCTACACTGCCAGATAATCTGAGATACACAGATAATCTGGCATCAGATGCTGGGATATAGGGCAGTGTAGAGTCATGTAGGCATGGGCAAACTCGGGCCCTCCAGGTGTTTTGGACTTCAACTCCCACAATTCCTGTTAATCTCTTTGAAATGGATTATATGAGTCTACACTGCCAAATAATCTGAGATACACAGATAATCTGGCATCAGATGCTGGGATATAGGGCAGTGTAGAGCCAGCCTGAGAGTCTACTGTAGGCATGGGCAAACTTGGTCCCTCCAGGTGTTTTGGACTTCAACTCCCACAATTCCTGTTAATCCCTTTGAAGTGGATTGTATGAGTCTACACTGCCAGATAATCTGAGATACACAGATAATCTGGCATCAGATCCTGGGGTATAGAGCAATATAGAGCCATGTAGGCATGGGCAAACTTGGTCCCTCCAGGTGTTTTGGACTTCAACTCCCACAATTCCTGTTAATCCCTTTGAAGTGGATTATATGAGTCTACACTGCCATATAATCTGAAATACACAGATAATCTGGCATCAGATCCTGGGGTATAGAGCAATGTAGAGCCATGTAGGCATGGGCAAACTTGGGCTCTCCAGGTGTTTTGGACTTCAACTCCCACAATTCTTGTTAATCCCTTTGAAGTGGATTATATGAGTCTACACTGCCATATAATCTGAGATACACAGATAATCTGGCATCAGATCCTGGGGTATAGAGCAGCGTAGAGCCATGTAGGCATGGGCAAACTTGGTCCCTCCAGGTGTTTTGGACTTCAACTCCCACAATTCCTGTTAATCCCTTTGAAGTGGATTGTATGAGTCTACACTGGCATATAATCTGAGATACACAGATAATCTGGCATCAGATCCTGGGGTATAGAGCAATGTAGAGCCATGTAGGCATGGGCAAACTTGGGCTCTCCAGGTGTTTTTGACTTCAACTCCCACAATTCCTGTTAATCCCTTTGAAGTGGATTATATGAGTCTACACTGCCATATAATCTGAGATACACAGATAATCTGGCATCAGATCCTGGGGTATAGGGCAGCGTAGAGCCATGTAGGCATGGGCAAACTCGGTCCCTCCAGGTGTTTTGGACTTCAACTCCCACAATTCCTGTTAATCCCTTTAAAGTGGATTATATGAGTCTACACTGCCATATAATCTGAGATACACAGATAATCTGGCATCAGATCCTGGGGTATAGAGCAATGTAGAGCCATGTAGGCATGGGCAAACTTGGGCTCTCCAGGTGTTTTGGACTTCAACTCCCACAATTCCTGTTAATCCCTTTGAAGTGGATTATATGAGTCTACACAGCCAGATAATCTGAGATACACAGATAATCTGGCATCAGATCCTGGGGTATAGGGCAGCGTAGAGCCATGTAGGCATGGGCAAACTTGGTCCCTCCTGGTGTTTTTGACTTCAACTCCCACAATTCCTGTTAATCCCTTTGAAGTGGATTATATGAGTCTACACTGCCAGATAATCTGAGATACACAGATAATCTGGCATCAGATCCTGGGGTATATATAGGGCAGTATGGAAAGGAAGCAACTCCACAACTGTCCCTAAACCCAGAGGATGGCTCTCTGCACATTCTCAGAGGTACTCTTGCTCCCCCCCCCCCCTTATATAAATTGCATTAATACTATAGCATTAATTAGAAAAGCGAGTGGGTAATGCTACTCCTTATCAACCTCGGGTCCTCGGCCCCTCCTTCATTTCCACGCCCAGGGCAAAGTAGTTTCACTTTCAGCCTACACAAAAAGACAGAAACCACGCTGTGTGGCTGTGCTTTCTTACTATTTTGGGGAGAATGCGGATCAGAGGAAGCGGCTGTGCTTAGCCTGCCTCAGTTTCCCCTTTCGACTTTTCTCCACCTTCCTCCTGCAGAGCTCAACAGACACCTGCACAGGTAAGGCCAAGAGGGAGGGCAACTCCCTCTGAGGACAAGGCATCAATCCACTGTGGGTGCAGCTGCTGCAATGAATGCAGTTTGATTCCACTTCAGCCTCCATGGCTCAGTGCTATGAATACCTGGGATTTGTAGTTTTGTCACAGTCTTTAGCCTTCTCTCACCAAACTGCACTTTCCATGATTTCCATGAAAGTAGGGTCAAACTGCATTGGGTGAACCAGGCATGGGCAAACTTGGGCCCTCCAGGTGTTTTGGACTTCAACTCCCACAATTCCTAACAGCCTACTACAGTTCCCAGAAGCCCCCAGCCTGCAAATGCAGGCTGGGGGCTTCTGGGAACTGTAGTAGGCTGTTAGGAATTGTGGGAGTTGAAGTCCAAAACACCTGGAGGGCCCAAGTTTGCCCATGCCTGTTCTACACTGTAGAATAGATACACCTTGGAGCAGGTGTATTTTGACTCAGAGAGCCATGAAAGCAAAATATTTGGAAATTTATTTCAGTGAGAGCCATATTATATATATAATATATATTTTAAGACTGAATTCAACTAAATGTGAGTATATACGTTCATACTATGAGAAAAGGATTCCCCCGGCAGAATGACGGGACACTTCCGACCTGCCTCTGCCAAAGGCATGCTCAGGACTCTGGGAAGGAAGAGAAGACGGAAGGAAGGGAGAAAGAAAGAAAGACCGAAAGAGGAAATAAAGGAAGGAGGGGGAAAAGGGAGAAAGAAAAGAAGAACGAACTATGGAAAAGGAAGAAAAGAAAAGCAGGAGAGAGACAAGGAGGGGAAAAGAACGAAGGAAATGGGAAGGGAGGAAAGGAAAGGGTGGGGGAAAGAAAGGAAAGGGAGTGAGGAAAAAGTAAAATAATGAAGGGAAAAGAAGAAAAGAAAGAAGGGGAGATAGGGAAGTGAAAATAAGGGAAGGAGAAAGAAAGGAAGATCTGGGGGGAAAGAATAGAAGAGGAAGGAAGGAAGGAAGGGGGGGAGGGAGAATGGAAGAAAGAAGGAAGGGGAGAGGGAGGGAAAAGGAAGAAGGAAAGAATGGAAGAGAAAGGAAGAGGGAGATAAGTACAGAAGGAAGGGGAGAGAGGGAGGAAAAGGAAGGAGAGAAGGAAAGAATGGAGGGAAGGAAGAGGGAGAATGAAGGAAAGTAGGAAGGGGAGAGAGGGAGGAAAAAGGAAGGTGAGAAGGAAAGAATGGAAGAGGAAGGAAGGAAGAGGGAGAATGAAGTACAGAAGGAAGGAGAGAGAGGGAGGGAAAAGGAAGGAGAGAAGGAAAGAATGGAAGAGGAAGGAAGGAAGAGGGAGAATGAAGGACAGAAGGAAGGGGAGAGAGGGAGGGAAAAGGAAGGAGAGAAGGAAAGAATGGAAGGGGTGAAGGGGAGAAAGGAAGAAGGGGAGAGAGGGAGGGAAAAGGAAGGAGAGAAGGAGAAGGAAGGAAGAGGGAGAATGGAGGACAGAAGGAAGGGGAGAGAGGGAGGGAAAAGGAAGGAGAGAAAGAATGGAAGAGGAAGGAAGAGGGAGAATGGAAAACGGAAGGGGAGAGAGGGAGGGAAAAGGAAGGAGAGAAGGAAAGAATGGAAGAGGAAGGAAGGAAGAGGGAGAATGGAGGAAAGAAGGGGACAGGGAGCGAAAAGGAAGGAGAGGAGGAAAGAATGGAAGAGGAAGGAAGGAACGAAGGGGGAGGGAGGAAAGAAGGTAGAGAGGGAGGGAAAAAAATCTGCATCACTCCTCCCCGCCTCATGCTGGGAAACCGAGATCCGGGCTGCTCTGGAGAGCCAGATGCAATCATGAAAAGAGCCACATCTGGCTCCCGAGCCATAGGTTCCCTACCCCTGCCTTGGACCCTCAAAAGCTAAAGCTCCCAACATGGTTGGCTTCCACCCCAAGAAGCTGTGGAGATCCTCCAAAAGAATGCAGCCCTCCACCAATGAGATGCCTCAATACTTTGGGACCCAAGGCAGCCTCCAAAAACCAGGATGTTTGTGTTTTCTCTCTCTCTAGATCAGTGTTTCTCAACCTGGGGGTCGGGAACCCGGGGGGGGGGGGGGAGTGGTGGTCACAAAGAGGGTTTCAGAGGGGTCATCAAAGACCATCAGAAAACACATTTGGCAGAGGATTTATTTGGATAAATAAATATATAAATAAAAATACTATGTTAACACACCTATTATTCACAGCCAGTTTTAATCATGCATTTTAAACCCGTGTCCTGTGTTTTAATCTCTAGCTTGTGTATTTAATACGTAGTGTGTTTCTATAATTTTGGTAATGTTTTTTGGCTGTACTGTGACCATATGAGGAGAGGTGGGTAAGAAATAACATTATTATTATTATTACTATTTGGGAGCCCCTGGTGGCATGGCAGGTTAAACACTGAGCTGCTGAACTTGCTGACTGAAGGGTCGGTTGTTCGAATCCAGGGAGCAGGGTGAGCTCCTGCTGTTAGCCCCAGCTTCTACCAACCTAGTGGTTTGTAAACATGCAAATGAGTAACTCAATAGGTAGGTACCGCTTCTGCAGGAAGGTAACAGCACTCCTTGCAGTCATGCCAGCCACATGACCTTGGAGGTGTCTACGGACAACGCCGGCTCTTTGGCTTAGAAGTGGAGATGAGCTCCACCCCCCAGAGTTGGACACGACTAGACTTAATGTTAAGGGGAAACCTTTACCTTATTATTATTATTTTAAAATATGTCTATAAAGGTGTATTAAAATGTAGGGAGGATTATAAACAGCTTGGCCAAAAAAATAATATTTGCTGTGAACTTTACTGTCTTGAATTGAATGGTCAGAGTAAATTGTGACAGATGGTGGAGGTCAAGCCATGACGCAACAATAAATAAAATGACATTCTGTTCGCATTTTTCTTACCCTAAATATCCCTCAGCATGTTTGTGCTAAATTAGGGTGGGAAATGGGAAAAGTCAACACAGATACTGTGAGACAGATGAGGAGACTCTTACTCCAAGTAAGCTACATCTGGTGACCAGTTTGCTGCCAAAAGTTATGTCCCCAGAGCCTGAGAAACTACTTTGTTTTGCACTGTAATTCACAGAATAACTCAATTGGCATGGGCAATGTCACGTCGGGTGCATCTGTATTATAGAATTAATGCAGCTTGACACCACTTTAACTGCTGTGGCTTCATGCTATGGAATCACGGGGTGCCAAATGGTGCCGATGCCTTGCCGAGCTACTAATCCCAGGATTGTGTAGCACAGAGCCATAGCAAAGTGGTATCAAACAGCATTAATTCTACAGTGTAGATCAGACATGGGCAAGTTTGCCCATGCCTAGTGTAGATGCACCCCCTTTCTCTGAATAGCAGTCTGGAAAAAGTAATATATTTGTATCCTGAGTATTTCCATGGGAAATATTGTCCTGATTTTAGAGTTTTTTTTAATACTGGTAGCCAGATTTTTTTCATTTTCATGGTTTCCTCCTTTCTGTTGAAATTGTCCACATGCTTGCGGGTTTCAATGGCTTCTCTGTGTCTCTCTCGGCATTACTTCGCGAACGAAGATTCTTAGGAAGGACTCATCCCACGCTTTTTACAAGCGCACTGATGACTAAAAAGGCCAATCTGAAATAGGCAAGTTCGGTTGCAGAAAGCACAGCAGAAAGTCTCCTCGGGTGATGTTGTTTCCAAGTTGCAGTTCTTTCTGCGTTGTCGTTTCTCTTCGAGACCCATTTTCTGTGTAGACTGATGGTAAATAAAGAACAACACTCAGAAAACTGGGGAATTCCAGACATGAAACAATCAGGGCCAGCTAACACCTCCTAACAAAGGATTCCTCCTGGCAGGAAGCAGGCAGGCTTTGAAGCTACAAAGCCATTCAATGCTAATCAAGGTCGCCGATTACAACATTCACACCTGCCTCAAACAGACAAGATATCGTTCTCCCACCCTGGACACTCCACAGATATATCAACAGGCCTCACAACCTCTGAGGATGCCTGCCATAGATGTGGGCGAAACGTCAGGAGAGAATGCTTCTGGAACATGGCCATACAGCCCGGAAAACTCACAGCAGCCTTTTGATTAATTTGTATTTGAATCTAAAGGGGGGGGGGAAATAGAAAACAAAAACAACATAAAAATATTTTTCCATAATATATCAAACTAAAACTACTATATGTAACACAACTAGATTTAAGACAGTCACCCTACATATACACTAAGAAGCACACATTAGGCACACAACTATTGGAACTATCCTATGAACCTCATACTATTTTCGGTTGATTTCTACTACTCCTTTCCCACTGCTTTAGATAATACTGTATGTCCACACTTCTCCCAAAAAAGCATTCTGATCCATAATTTTTTTTCAGTCTCCAAATTGCTAGCACAACATGTAGGAAATGGCTGAAGTTCATTCACACCTTAACACATATCTGCTGTGTTTGGCCTCCCTTGGTAACCTTTGTTGTCGTTACATGCCTTCAATTCATTTCTGACTACCTTTTGCTTTTCTTTGCATGTGTTGACTATGAAGCTTTAAGTTACCACAAGTTAGAACTGGAGGAAATTTGGGCAAACAGGGAGAGCTGTGCCCTCACTTTGCCACCTGCCGAATCAGCACAAACCATACTTTGCAGAGGTCTGAACTGATTACAGTTGGTCCTCTCTTTTTTTTGTAAAGGTTATGGGTGCAGGACCTCCATGAAGTACATCCATAAAACACTTTTCTAAAAAAATCTGAGAGTATAGGTAAAAGTTTCCCCTGACGTTAAATCAAGTCGTGTCTGACACTGGGGGGTGGTGCTCATCTCCTGAAAATAGACCAAATTACAGTGGGGTCTTGGCATTTAATAGAGTTTGGTACTAGAACACTCCAAAATCCATGGATGCTCGAATACCATTACAGTGTTCCCTCACTGATTGCGGGGGTTACATTCCAGGACCTCCTGCGGTAAGTGAAAAACCACAATGTAGGGACGCTATATTAATTTTAATATTTATACATAATTTTAGTAGTTACACACGGGCGGATTTACCATTAAGCAAAGTAAGCACCCGCTTAGGGCGCCACGTAGCCAGGGGCGCATCTGGCCGCCAGGTTCCATGCATGTGCCATTGCTGCAAAGGGACTCCAGCTGGACTGAGACGCCAATCGCCCAAAATGCTCCGGGTCCGTCCCGGCTGCAAAAAGTTCCTCCTTTTCGGCCTCACATAGGGCGATTGGTATCTCGGTCCATCTGGAGTCCCTCCGCAGCAATGGCGCACTACGTATTAAATACACAAGCTAGAGATTAAAACACAGGACACTGGAGTCCCTCCGCAGCAATGGCGCACTAGCTGGCCCAGCGCATGCGCACCTGGCGTGCATGCGCACGCTCCACAAGGCCGGAGAGCAAGGGGGCGCCAAAATAATGTTCGCTTACCATTTTAAATTACCTTAGTCCGGCCCTGGTTACACACTATAAACTTAAAATAAAGTGCAGGAAAGGCCCTTCAAGTTTGGAGGGAGGGAGGACTGAGGAGGGAAAGCGCCTCGGAGAGCGGTGGTGGCAAAAACCCACATAAAAGCGAAAATACCGCAATATATATTTTAAATTAATATTTCTTGAAAACCACGAAACAGTGAGTCCGCTAAAAGCGAACCGCTAAGTAGCGAGGGAACACTGCATATACAATAATGCAATAGAATAAGTGTTTGCTTTTTGGATTGGGAGTGGGGTATGCACTTGAATGATCTTGAATGGCCTTGCAGCTTCAGAGCCTGGCTGCTTCCTGCCAGGAGCTGGCCCTGATTGTTTCATGTCTGGAATTCCCCAGCTTTCTGAGTGTTGTTCTTTATTTCCCATCAGACTACACAGAGAAGCCATTGAAACCCACAAGCATGTGGACAATTTCAGCAGAAAGGAGGAAAATATGAAAATGAAAAAAATCTGGCTACCAGTATTTAAAAAACTCTAAAATGAAGACAATATTCCTCATGGAAATACTTAGGATTCAAATATATTACTTTTTCCAGACCGCTAATCAGAGAATCCTGTACTGAAAGGGGGTGCATCTACACCAGGCATGGGCAAACTTGGGCCTTCCAGGTGTTTTGGACTTCAACTCTTTGGGTATGGAAGGCCGAAGGGACTAAATCCCACTTCATCTTGGAAGCTAAGCAGGGCTGGCCCTGGTTAGTATTTGGATGGGAGTCCATCAACGAATACCAGGTGTTGTAGACTTTGTTTCAGACTAAGGAATGGGAAAAATAAAATCACCGCTCACTATTTTATGCCTTAGAAAACCCTGAAAAAATCCATGGGGTCTGCAAAAGCCAACAGGTGTCTTGAAGACACATAGGCAGGGTAGCCAGCCATGCATGGATTCCAAGTTGCATTGCGAAAACCTTTACCATCCGGCTGATATTCCTGTTTGCTTTTTGTTTTGTAAGTCTAGGGTCTCTGTGACAACAAGGTACAGCTCAGGGCACTTTGGCAACAACTATGCGTTGTTCTGAATTACGAAGGAAATACTTCAGGACTGAGTGTTTCATAAACTTCTTCTGCTGTTATCTCTTATCAGCATTTAATCTTTAAATCCCCTGCATACAATGCAGCTCAGCTTTGTCGCTTCTGCACAGAGCGCAGCCCGGCAGGCAGGAAATCTATTGCATGGTTTCTGTGGTTTCTGTGGTCTGCTATAAGCACAACCGAGTCTTGCTCCGACGCTGTGATGATGATTTATACTTTCCCCTTCCATTGTGTTTGATGGTCTAGCAAATAGGGATTTGCTGTTGTTAGTAAATGGATCATTGTTGAGTCTGCAGCTGGACACCACTTTAATTGCCATGGCTCAATGTTATGGAATCCGAGGATTTGTACTCTGGCTAAAGAGAAGGTGAAAGACCTTGTAAAATTACAACCATGGCATTGATCCACGGCAGTAAAAAGTGGTATCAAAATGCACTAATTCTACAGTGTAGATGCAGCCTAAGAATAATGTTGTTTGGACACCTGAATCCTGGTTTTTCCATCAGTGGATTGTCAAATTGTATAGAGCAGTGTTTCCCAACCAGTGTGCCGTGAGCGATCATCAGGTGTGCCGTGGGAAATTGGAACCTCCAGGAAGGGGGAAGAGTCTAGTGTGTTGAAGTATAAAACCCTAAGAAACCTACCTCGATAAAGGCACACCCCCTCCCCACCCGTTGTCTACTTGGTCTCTCCCTCTCCATGCATTGGGAAGGCCCGCCTCCCTTTCCCCAAGTAGAGACCTCCTCTTGCCTCCTGGGGGTTCTGTGTGGGAAGTTTGGCCCAGTTCTATCATTGGTGGGGTTCAGAATGCTCTTTGATTGTAGGGGAACTATAAATCCCAGCAACTACAACTCCCAAATGTCAAGGTCTATTTCCCCTGAACTCCATCTGCGTTCATATTTGGGCATATTGAGTATTCATGCCAAGTTTGGTCCTGATCCAACATTGTTTCATTCCACAGTGTTCTCTGGATATGGGTGAACTACAACTCCAAAACTCAAGGTCAATGCCCACCAAACTCTTATAGTATTTCTCTTGGTTATGGGAGTTCTGTGTGGGAAGTTTGTGTCTTTCTGCCATTCCTGCCAGGATATCTATGTTGTGTTCATCAAAATAGGCCCAGGTTTCACACTGAGTGTATAAATACATTTACAAACATATTAACTATATGTATTACTGTGTTAGAGTGTCATTTTGTGTCATGCCCCCTTTCGAAGGGCTTGCAAGACTGCCCTCTTCAGACTGGCTTTTAATTAGTCTGGCCTGTCCTGGTGTTTTGAATAAATAAATAAATAAATGTCCCTTGAGTTCTAAAAAAGGCTGGGAATTTATAACTCCTCTGAATTTTATTTCTGTTCTAGCCCAACCCACTACAGTGCAGAAATACACAATCAAAGCACTCCGGACAGATGGCCATATAGCCTCTGTCAAAAAAATTCCAAAGAAGAAAACTGTCAGATACCAGAGTCATTTATTCCACTGTCTAACAGCTCTTGGCCTCAGGAAATTTGTCCTCACGTTTAAATAGAATTGTTTCCTGCCATTTGAATCCATTGTTCCGTGTCCTGAGGTCTGGAGCAGCAGAAAAGATGCTTGTTCCAAATTCAAATTAATCTCCCCTCTTAACCTTCTCTTCTCCAGACTAAGCGTACCCAGCTGCCTAAGGGATGGTTTACAGATCTTTTACCATTTTGGTCCACCTCCTTTGGACATTTTCCAATTTGTGATGTATTCCAGCCTGGTTTCTTGGCCCCCTGGTGGTGCAGCAGGTTAAACCGGTGAGCTGCTGAACTTGCTAACGGAAAGATTGGCAGTTTAAATCCAGGGGGTGGGGTGAGCTCTCACTCTTAGCCCAGCTCCTGTCAACCTAGCAGTTTGAAAACATGCAAATGTGAGTAGATCTATAGGTACCGCTTCTGGGGGAAGGTAACGATGCTACAGGCAGTCATGCTGTGCTGGCCACATGACCTAAAACAGGGGTGCTCATTAGGTAGATCGCGATCTACTGGTAGATCGCGTAGGGCATCCTGGTAGGGCGGGAGGAAGGCTCAGTCCCGCCCCGTAGGCTCCCGACGCCGCCCAGGTGCAGAAGGAGGTTGGACTGGATGGCCCTTGGAGGTCTTATCCTATTCTAGGAACCCATTGTTATTATTATTATTATTATTATCAGAGGCTGAATGGCCATATGTGAGGAATGCTTTGATTCTTGGAGGTTGGACTGGATGGCCCTTGGAGGTCTCCTTCTACTCTAGGAACCTATTGTTGTTGTTGGTACTATTATTAGTAGTAGTAGTAGTAGTAGCAGAGGCTGAATGAATATTATCATCATAATTATTATGAATAAATTCATGGGCTTCTTATATTCACATTTAGTTGAATTCAGTCTTAAAATGTATTATATGGCTCTCACTGAAATAAATTTCCAAATATTTTGCTTTTATGGCTCTCTGAGTAGTGGGTAGGTAGATCATTTTGACTTGGTTGTTTGATAAGTAGCTCGCATGCTGAAAAACTGTGAGCACACCTGACCTAAAAGGTGTCTACAGACGCCGCCGGCTCATCGTCTTAGAAATGGAGATGAGCATCAACTCCCAGAGTGGGGCGTGACTGGACTTAAATGTCGAAACTTTACCTACCCTGGTTTTCAGACACAAACTTTTCTGTTTACATATGATTCATAAGATGAACAGCGGGGGAAAGGTGTTGGAGCCTGGCTTTAACAAAGTCAATACCTGCCTTTGCTAAGAAGGAAATTCCACTGTCAGGATGCTACTCTTAAGGATTTTCCATCTTAATGTTTGTTTGCACTTTGGTACATTTCAGAGTTCCCCAAATCCTGATAGTACACTACTTTTCTTGTGCATAGATTGTGCTCTTTTGGCTAGGAATATCAAAAACTCAGGGAAAGATATAGCAAAATGGAGTTTGTATGATCAGAAGGCCATTTCCGCCTGAATACTAGTTGCTGCAGAACTATTTGTATTGTCGTGTGCCTTCTAGATACTTCTGAGTGCCTCAACACCAGTGGTTCCCAATCTTTTTTTGTCCAGGGACCACTTGACCAGGGACTACTTTGACCAGGGGCCACTTTCCAACATTGGTACCAAAAGGGTTACAAACCAGTTTTTGATCAACATTAGATTTGGTTTGTTTATTTGGGGTTCTGATTCAGGAAATTGCTTTGGATAGACCACATCAGCTCTAGTTTCTGCTACAGAATATATGCCATCCAGTAGTCGCCATCTACTCACCCACAGAAAACCATATTTAACAAGCTTCGGCACTATAAGAGGGTTTTACAAGACCAGTTGCTCTCGTTGCAATGGTGTAGCAACAGTGAGGCTGAGGACCATATTTTAGTTCTTGCGGACCATTGGTCCACGGATTACAGATTGGAAACTACTGATCTACAGCAAGCCAGTAGTAAGAGGCCAACATTAGATAAACCTCGGGCTGCCAATTGGTTTTGAGCACCTCACTTTCCAAGTAATGATTAATTAGGATTTTTGCTGTTGCATGCTTTCAAGTAATTTCAGACTTAGAGCAACTCTACGCCAAGATTTATTCAAGGGGGATTTCTGAGCAGATTGAGTATTGCTTCCTCTGAATTTAGTATTCCTTGATGGACTTTCTTCGAAGTGTCCCAGTTTGATCTTGTTTAACATCTGGGATGAGACAGTTTTAGTGTCGTTGCTTTCAAGCTCAGCTTTTGGGCTTTATTCCCTGTTTCCTTATTTTGCTTCAGAACTTAGGAATGTTCCTCTTTTCTTTATTTCTTTTCTTTCTTTTCTTTTCTTTTCTTTCTTTTTTTTTTTTTGACCTACCATTCTCAGAAATCTTTAGCCCAATGGTTCCTAACCTTCCTAATGCTGAGACCCCTTAATACAGTTCCTCGTGTTGCAGTGACCTCCAACCATAAAATTATTTTCATTGCTACTTCATAACTGTAATTTTGCTACTGTTATGAATTGTAATGTAAATATCTCATATGCAAGATGTATTTTCATTCACTGTACAAAATTTGGTACAAATACCCAATATGCCCAAATCTGAATACTGGTGGGATGGGGGGTTGATTTTGTCATTTGGGAGTTGTAGTTGCTGGGATTTATAGTTCACCTACAATCAAAGAGCATTCTGAACTCCACCAACGATGGAATTGAACCAATCTTGGCACACAGACCTCCCACGACGAACAGAAAATACTGGAAGGGTTTGGTAGACATTGTACTTGAGTTTTGGAGTTGTAGTTCACCTGCATCCAGAGAGCACTGTGGCCCCCAGCAATGAAGGATCCGGATCACACTTGGCACAAATACTCAATATGTCCAAATGTGAACACTGGAGGAGTTGGGGGATAATAGACTTGACATTTGGGGGGTTGTATTTTCTGGGATTTATAGTTCACATACAATCAAAGAGCATTCTCAACCCCACCAACAATAGAATTGGGCCAAACATAGGACCCCCATGACCAATAGAAAATACTGTGTTTTCTGATGGTCTTTGGTGACCCCTATGACCCCCGTACTCCCCCTAGGGGTTCCAACCCCCCGTTGAGAAACACTGCTTTAGCCGCTATGACAAATGGACAATGTCTCCCATGTTCAGAACGCATTTGCATGAAAATGAAGATTACGTGCTGTTTGACACCACTTTTACCACTGTGAATCAGTATAATGGGATTACAGGAGTTGTTGTTTGGTGGTGATCAGCACTCTTTGGCAGAGAAAGCTAAAGACCTTGTAAAACTATAAATGCCATATTTTTTCATGTCAGGAGTGACTTGAGAAACTGTGAGAGAATTGGCCATCTGCAAGGATGTTGCCATGGGGATGCCCAGATATTTTACCATCCTGTGGGAGGCTTCTCTCGTGTCCTCACATGAGAAGCTGAAGCTGACAGAGGGGAGCTCACCTTGCTTCCTGGATCTGAACTGGATTTGAAACCCATTGTGCTACCAGGAGCTCCTAACTACCATATCACTCAGGCGTGGATGCACCTGAAGATGCTGCACTGCAGCTGATGTTCTGTTTCCCCATTATTAATATCCAATGCTTCCCATCTGTAAGACAACAACATGGAGAGGAACTATGTGTGCAAAAGAGCAGTTAGGCAAGATGTCTTGAGGAGAAATGGGGACGGCAAGGGTGATTCCCTCAAACCACAGTGTGCAAAACATCATCTAGAGATGCTGAAGCTTTCCAAAGAAGTACAACCTTTGAGTATTGTGGTAGAGTTTTCTGAGACTTGAGTGCAAGGGATTTCCCCTCGTGTTCATTTTCTCACTCGCTTTTTATTGTCTTTCACAGCTAGCAAAGTGTGACCTAGGCGGAAAGGGAAACTTGCTCTCGGTGTTAAAGTGCAGATCTGTGTTTGTGTGTGTAGATAAGTAGGAAGCGCCAAAGCCTCAAGTAGGAAGCGGCAGATAGATCGGATCAGAGCAGGGGACATGACATTTTTCCTGAGAAATCTTTACTGAAGCTAAGAGGTACGTTTTCTGCAGGCTGAGAAAGGAAGGGAATCCTTATCAAGTTTGCAGATACAGTAGAGTTATGCTTATGCATCCTTCGCTCATTCAACATTCAGTATTATCCAATGCAGTCTGCCTCCCGCCCGGATCCACAGCTGTTTCAATACATTGCGGTGTTCTGGTTCTAAATTCGTAAATACAGTATTTACTGCATAACGTTACTGTGTATTGAACTGCTTATTCTGTTGATTTGTTGTAAAATATGTTTTGGTGCTTAATTTGTAAAATCATAATGTAATTTGACATTTAATAGGCTTTTCCTTAATCCCTCCTTATTATCCAATATTTTTGCTTATCCAACATTCTGCTGGCCCGTTTATGTTGGATAAGCGAGGGTAGGTAAAGGTAAATTGAGCACCAGATCACCTTCAAAGTGCTGGTGCTTACCTTTAAGGCCTTGCACGGCCTGGGGCCAATGTACCTGAGGGACCGGCTTACCCCATATTGCTCTACGAGATCACTGTGGTCAGAGAACATCAATCTATTGGCAATTCCCCCTGTCAAGACGCTTAGGCTAACTGTGAGCCGAAGGAGAGCGTTTTCAGTGATAGCTCCAGCTTTATGGAACGCTCTCCCAGCCAAGACACGAGCCCTCCAAGATCTTATGTCCTTTCAACAGGCCTTCGGCTTATAAGACACCATCGGTGTCCCAGTCTTGCCTGTTGATTTTATGTTTTATACTGTATTATGCTGTGCGTTTCATATTTTGTACAGCGCATTGTGTTTTTTAATGTATGGGTATTTTAGAGTGCTTTATGTGTTTAAATGTGTTTTATTGTGTATTGCCCTGTTGTGAGCCACCCCGAGCCTCCCGGGAGTGGCGGCCTAGAAATCAACAAATAAATTAATAAATAAAAGGTTTTTCCCTGACATTAAGTCCAGTCGCGCCCCGACTCCGGGTGTGTGTGTGTGTGGGGGGGGGCGCATCTCCTTTTCTAAGCCGAAGAGCCGACATAGTCCGTAGACTCCTCCAAGGTTATGTGGCCGGCATGACTGCATTGAGTGCTGTTACCTTCCCGCAGAAGCTGTACTTATTGATCTCACATTTGCATGTTTTTGAACTGCTAGGTTGGCAGAAGCTGGGGCTAACAGCGGGAGCTCACGCCTTTTCCCGTATTCGACAAGTTCAGCAGCTCAGCGGTTTAACCCACTCTACTGTAATACAAAACTTGGAGGGGTAGCCATTAGTCAACACGTTGGAAGACTGGGGCAGAAATTGAAAGAGCTCAGCTAAATGGAGAAAATTAGGCTGAACCCCCCATGGATACCAAAGTGCATGGATGCTCAAGTCTCATGATATACAATGGTGTCACTTTTGTAACATGATAAAAATCAAGGTGGGCCTTGTGGACATTTTGGTGACTATTTGCAAGCTATGGGTGGTTAAATCTGTGAGTGCAGAATCTGTTTATTGTAAGTTGATGTTTACCCAACAGTGTGATGATGCAGGAAAGGTGTCAATTGATACATTGGCCTGCATTATCAGTATCATTGTTTACAAATGAAGGGCAATAGAGACACATGATTACATTTTTAAAATACCTAATAATAATAGCAATAATGAAGAACACAGAAATAATGAATACAGAAAATGAACATGTCAAACTCCTCTGGGACTTTCGAATTCAGACTAAAAGATCATGTTAAGTATGGATCGTCGATGTTGCAATCCCAGACAACAGCTGGATTGAAGAGAAACAACTGGAAAAACTGACACAATATGAGGAATTCAAACATCGAACTGCAAAGACTCTGGCACAAGCCAGTAAAAGTGGTCCCAGTGGTGATCGGCACACTGGGTGCAGTGCCTAAAGACCTTGGCCTGCATTTAAACACAATCGGCACTGACAAAATTATCATCTGCCAGCTGCAAAAGGCCACCTTACTGGGATCTGCACGCATTATTCACCGATACATCACACAGTCCTAGACACTTGAGAAGTGTCCAACATGTGATCCAATACAACAGCCAGCAGAATGATCTTGTTTGCTGTGGACTCATCTTGTTGTGTTAATAATAATAATAATAATGCATCTTTATTTATATCCCGCTTTTCTCTCCAAATGGGATCCAAAGTGGCGTACAACATTATATAAAAAGACTTTAACAGAGAGGAAGGGGAAGGTGTAGATTTGTTTTTTGATGCCCCAAAACATAGTACCAGCTGTGATGTTTTAAAATTACAGCTTATGATTGAACACTGGAAGGAAATTGTATACAGTAGGAGCACTTTGGCAATGGGACCCATTGTTTGTGATGGGGTCTCTTTCTCTGGATGTCTTTTTAAAAATGCTGGACAGCTACCTACTGGGGATGCACTAGCATTGACTGGGAAGGTTGGACTTCAGTGACCTATGGGGCTCCTTTAACTTCTAATTCTGTGATTTTGCAATAAATAAATAAGACTATTCCTACTAGGCCTGGGCAATCATGGTTCTAAATTACTTACAAAACTAAAGTTCTGGTGGTGAACATTAGGTGGGGCTGGTGCTTTGCTTCTACAGTGTTGCTAAAGTTCTGGTGGTTAACATTTCAGAACTTCTAACACAACTTTCAAAACTTCATTATCATTTCATTATTGGTGATTTTTAAGACAGAACCAATGAGGAACTGCCATTTATAACGAAATTTTGAAAGTTTTGTTAGAGTTCTGAAATGTTCACCACCAGAACTTTAGCTACACTTTAGAAGCAACGTACCAGCGCCACCTAGTTTTCACCACCAGAACTTTAGTTTGTAAGTACTTTAGAACTATGATTGCCCAGGCCTAGTTCCTACTTCTAGCTCTGTGCCCCCCTCATGTGCAACCAATTGGAGACTTCAGATGACATCTTACAGCCTTGATTATATTAGATGTGAGCCAAGGGTAGTCTCATTGGCCCTTGAATGGAAATGGTCAATGAAACCTCTCTTGACTCAACCCATTGGGTCTGAGATCAAAGATGTAGCCATGCTAAGATCTGGACTATCACTATACAAAGGGATCTTGTAGCACCTTGGAGACTAACTGAGAGAAAGAAGTTGGTAGCATAAACTTTCATAGGCTTTAGTCTACTTCCTCAGATGCTTGAGCATGGGACAATCCCTTATGGACAGACTTTGTGGGTGAATAACAACAGAAATGCAAAACTTGTGGGTGTGGTGATAACGTGACAAGATTTCAAGGAGTCAAGGAGTTGAATCAGATCATAAAGTCTCACAACTCTTTCACAGTACAATATGTGCTAGTCCAGATTCAACCAATGCTTTGTTTCTTTTCTTTCTTCCAACAAACCAGAAAAGGAATCCTAGCTTTTTCCCCCTTGCTTTATTACAGCTTGTTGAGAAAGAAACCTGCCAAAAGCGATGTTTTTTGTCAGAATCACACATCGCACAAAACTAAGGTATAGGCGACAGGTGGACTCGATAAGGGACTTCTAAAGCAGGGGTGCCCACACTTTTTCAGCATGCAAGCTACTTCTAATAAAACCAAGTCTGAAAGATCTACCAGGGCAGAGCAGGGGAAGGGGGCGGGGCTTCGACGGCCTGGCTCTGCCCCTTCTGGCTTTAGCGTTTCACGCTTCTGAGGCAAGGGGGAATGCCAAGCCAGGAGTGGCTATCTATGCCACTACTGCCTTGGCATTCCCCCCCTTTTCCCTCCAGAAGTTGCGGAAGCGCTAAAGCCGGGGGAAGGGGGCGGGGCTTCGTGTGGCCTGGCTCCGCCCCCTCAGAAGTGCCCCATCCAGCTGGGATCACCTCCTTCGGTCCTGGGATCGACCAGTCGATCGCGGTCTACCTAATGAGCACCCCTGCCTTAGGCACATAAAGTGTGCCTGTTTAATTCAGTGTGGTACGAAATTACCATGTTTGGAATGTTTGCTACCGGTAAAAATACCGCAGTTGATTTGGACAATGATTACAAATATAATTTTTTTAAGTTGCCACATCGGAAGCAAAACAGGATAAAATTAAGTAAATAAATACATTTTTACAAATGGATCTGTGAGGTTCTGCATCCTAAGGAGCTCCTACAGTGTAAGGAAACCCTTTGTTTTTGTTCAAGTTTGTGGAAAATAAAAACAACAACAAAAATAGAAGGAACACTCAGCCTTAGCAAAACAAAAACAATTGTTTGGTCTCTTCTAGTACTCTATAGGGTAAGGCAGGGGTGCCCACACTTTTTCAGCATGCGAGCTACTTCTAATAAAACCAAGTCTGAAAGATCTACCAGGGCGGAGCAGGGGGAAGGGGGCGGGGCTTCACACAGCCTGGCTCCGCCCCCTTCCCTCTGGCTTTAGCGTTTCCACAGGTTCTGGAGGCAAGTGTCACGATCACGGACTTAGCGGGCCCCTTAATCACACACACAGAGACGTACTGAAGGCTAACTACTTTATTGAGTATAAAACAGTTCCAAAGAATATATAGTCCAATAATAAGCAATTGTCCAAAAGGTAATAAGCAAGATTGTCCAAGGTAACGTAGCAAATAGACTTGAAGCTTGGCAAGGCTCGAATCCAATGCGGTTCAAGAACCGAGGCAGGGCCCGCAATCCAATGCGGATCAAGAAACAAGGCAAATGCAAGGCAAGGCTTGATGACCACGGCTTAGCTTGTGGTCCCACTCCGCTTCACGCCTATTCAGGAAAGACGTGGCCGGAGAACTGAGGATGCGTTCCCACGGATCCTATACTTAATCCTTCGGCCGAGCCCCCGCCGCCTAGGCTTCTTCGTCTCCAATCTCTGCTCACGGACCTCGGTCGGTCTAGGACCCTAGACCAAGCCCTCCTAGTAGACTCAATGTCCCGTCTCCTATCGAAGGATCGACCTTGCCTCTCAGCAGCTGTGTCGCTATCTTCCTGAGAACTTTCCTCCCCGGCACTTTCCCATCCGGCTTCGTCCATGTTTTCACTTTCTAGCTCTTGGGAATTCCTCCCGGGTGTTCATAACTCCCTTCGCTGCTTCCCATCTCCACCTGGTGATCGGAATCTATGCTAGGCCCAAACATCATCTCATCCCATGCCAAGCTCTCTGCAGGCGAACGAGGCCCATCCGAAGGGCCCTGTGCTTCACCCCAGTCATCTAGCTCATCCTCTGAATCCACATCTGCTGCTGCAGGCCCTAAAGCTAATGGAACCCCAGGACCTATTCCCTGCCCTCCAGGCACAAACGAGAACTGCTGTGCTACAGCAAGAGGGGGGGAATGCCAAGCCAGTAGTGGCTATCTATTGTTGCGGCCAGGCTCCGCCCCTTCCCCTCTGGCTTTAGCGTTTCCACAGCTTCTGGAGGCAAGAGGGTGGGAATGCTAAGCCGGTAGTGGCTATCTATGCCACTACTGCCTTGGCATTCCCCCCCTCTTGCCTCCAGAAGCTGCGGAAGAGCTAAAGCCGGGGAAGGGGGCGGGGCTTTGCGCGGCCTGGCTCCGCCCCCTCAGAAGTGCTCCATCCAGCTGGGATCGACCTCCTTCGGTCCTGGGATCAACCAGTCGATCGCGATCTACCTAATGAGCACCCCTGTTCTAAAGGGTCCCTCGACTACTGCAATTCTGCAGTTATAGCAACACATTGTATGATCAAAATTCAGTGGCACGCTATTGAAAATCAGTAGTGCAAAGAGAAATTGCTTTCTTCAAACAATTGTTGTGTGCCTTCAAGTTGCTTCTGACTTATGGTGAGCATACGATGAACTTATCACTTTGGCAATATTTGTTCAGGGGGGCTTTTTCTTTGCCCTCCGCAAAGGCGGGCGACTTGCACAAGGTCATTCAATGGGGTTTCCATGGCTGAGCAGGATTTCGAACCTTGATCTCAAGAGCCATAGTCCAACAACATCTTGGTGACGTTTGCCTTTTGTTGCTCAATCCCACAATTGTGCTTTCTTTTAACCTTTCCCCACTCCAGGTCCCCCTCCTTCTATAGGTCTAATCTTCAGCATGCTGGCCATCCACCAAGCCATGTGGAAATGAATTGGCATCATGGAATCCTAAATTCAAGTCTGGTGAGTACAAAAATAAATTGCTTGTATCAAGGATTCATTTTGATTCCAGGTCCCATCTGCACTGCTATATAGTAAATCCATAATGCAGTTTGACTGCATTGAACTGTGTTATAGGAGACTACACTGCCATATAATGCAGTTCAATTCATTTAAACTGCATTATGAAACTATTGTATGACAGTGTAGATGGAGCCTCAGTTCAATGTTTGCATAAAAATATAGGTTGTTTAGGTTTCTTCTTAGGGTGATTCTGTACTGGCATTAAATGCAGTTCCAAGCCATTTTGACGGAAGGGTGTCCACAAAACAGACAACCTCAAAGTGTGCTGTAGTGCACATCCATTTAGAAATAGCATGTTAAGAAAAACACCTCAGAAAATTTGAAATAAGTCATAGAATCTGCTGAAGTCGATCATTGTATATCCCACAAATAGCACGACACAAGATAGAGGGCATTTCTGCACAGATAGTTGCTGAATCTACACTGCCAAATAATGCAATTTGATAAACTACATTATATGGTCAATTAAAGGTAAAGGTAAAGGTTTCCCTTGACATTAAGTCTAGTCATGTCCAATTCTGGGTGGTGGTGAACATCTCAATTTCTAAGTCGAAGAGCCGGAATTGTCCGTAGACACCTCCAAGGTCATGTGGCCAGCATGACTGCATGGAGTGCTGTTACCTTCCCACAGAAGGTGTACCTATTGATCTACTCACATTTGCATGTTTTTGAACTGCTAGGTTGGCAGAAGCTGGGGCTAACAGCGGGAGCTTAGCCTGGTCGCCAGATTTAAACCGGCAGCCTTTTGGTCAGTAAGTTCAGCAGCTTAGCAGTTTAACCCGTTGCGCCACCAGGGGCCCTAATGTTGACCATATAATGTGCAGATCCAGCCTCAAAAATTGAGTTAGGAAATGGATTAAAACCGAACCAGTTCTGCTGCAGAGTGCCTACACAGTCGCTCCAGGAACTGCTTCAAGGCTGGAATGGTGGCCACTATATCAGCTGGTTGCTGATCAGAATGAAATGCAGGAAATGCTTACTTAGACAGCCCCTGTAAATGCAGGGAGGGTTGGGTTATTAAGGTGCATTGATGTGCATATCCATGTCTGTTTGGGATCGGTTTTGAGCCCTGCATGGGATATAATCTTATAGATTGCAGCACATCATCTGGCTTGCTCCAGATTTTTTAATGCACTGTAATCTTTTTGATTTACTGTTTCCATCTTGATCCATGCTACACTGTGCACTGTGGAGTGTACATTTTGTGGCCATCTCATTCTCCAGCTGGAGTCAAACTGGATTACAGTTTCTGTGTGGAACTGCCAAGAGAAATGTGGAGTGCTCACCAGGACAGGACTAGTGCTGATGCGTTTTCAAAACCTGGAAACGAAGCTAGATCCCTATCGGATACGTGATGCTGTTCCCATCCCTTTCCCCCAGAAATAATTTCTTAGGGACAGTCGAAATTTCTAAATTCTTTCCAAATAGTACTTATAAGGAACACACTAGCGCACAAGGCATATGTGGACAGACGAGATGACCAAAATTATTGAATGTTTGCCTTTACTTGGGCAAACAGAGCGTTAGGAGTTTATAGTCTGAAGTTTCCTAGATAAAGCAAAAACATGACTCATGGACTGGCAAGCTGTTTTTAATGAGAAAATGATAAGTTCTCCCCATCTCGACTTCCTGTTTCTTGTAATCCTCATCTAGTTTATAAAAGTTACAAGAGTATAAAAAGTTTAAAGATGTGTTAACTTAGTATCTGTTTGCATTGAACTCAGCTTTATGGTGTTCTACTCCGGGTAATCCTTGACGCAAGTTCCCATCTGCACAGCTAGTGGTCTGGAATGATAGGAGCTGGAGTCCAACAACATCAGGAAAACACTGATGACATATTACTGTTATATGCTGTGAGCATGAGTTACTTGGAGACCCAGGCTGGCTTTGAACTCATGACCTCTTGGTTAGTAGTGATTTAATGCAGCTGGCTACTAACTAGCTGCGCCACAGCCTGGTCCAGGAAATGATTTGGAGGTACACAACAGGCAAAAATATTTAATTAATAAGATAAAGATTCAGCCCCTTTTTCCTTCCCACCATATATGGGGGTCCCACATTTGACCCCATAGCTAAAGTGTGTCTGTACCAAATCTCATGTAGACCTTTGAAAAGTACAGTTGTTGGGGTGCAACTCACATAATTACTTTTCTCGCTAACATTTCCGTCCTATCAAATGGGACTGATACATCAGGAAAACTTTGGGCTTCAATTGTGTGCTTTCAGAAATCATTGGCTGGGGTGGTTTCTGAGCTTTGACTTGCTTTTAATTTCTCCCTATTCCCCAGGTCTTCCTTTTGCTGCTATCATTTTCCACATCGTCTGAGCCAGGCGAGGGTTGCATCTTTGAGCACGTTCCTTTCAGCACCATCAATTTTTCACCTATAGTTGAAAATCTGGTAAGTGTATTGTACAGAATATAGTGTGTTCTCTACGTTGAGAGTGGGCACAGACAGACAGTAGACGAAGAACTTCAGCTTTGGTCCGACCTTATAGCCTTAGGTCCAGTTCTGGGCACTAAAACCGAAGGAGGATATTGACAAACTGGAATATGACCTGAGAAGGGCGACCAGCATGGTAAAAGGCCGATGCTTAGCACTATGAGGAGCGGCTTAAGGAGCTGGTATATTTAGCCTGGAAAAGAGACACTTGAGAGAAGGAAAGAACCAATGTATTTGAGAAAACACTAAGTTTAAAAACTTGCCATTCTATTAAATGTCCTTTGACTAGTAGCTGGCCACTTGGAGTGCCCCTGGTGTTGCTGTAAGAAGGTCCTCCATTGTGCATGTGGCAGGGCCCAGGCTGCATTGTAGTAGGTGGTCTGTGGTTCACTCTTCTCCACATTCGCATGTCGTGGACTCCACTTTGTGGCCGCATTTCTTACGGTTGGCTCTGCATCTCGTGGTGCCAGAGCGTAGTCTGTTCAGCGCCTTCCAAGTCGCCCAGTCTTCTATGTGCTCAGAAGGGAGTCTCTCAATGGGTATCAACCATGGATTGAGGTTCTGGGTTTTAGCCTGCCACTTTTGGACTCTTGCTTGCTGAGGTGTTCCTGCGAGTATCTCTGTTGATCTTAGAAAACTATTTCTTGATTTAAGGCATTGGCATTCTGGCTGCTATCCAAACATGGGATGGGCTGGGGATGTCACTGCCTTGGTCCTTTCCTTATTGGCTGGATGTCAGGTGGTGCAATACTGGCTAGGCAGTGTAATTTCTCCAGCGGTGTAGGGCACAGACATCCTGTGATAATGCAGCTTGTCCCATTAGGAGCCACATCCACTGTTTTAGCGTGGTGAGGTGTATTCCACACTGGGCATGCGTGCTCAGCAGCAGAGTAGCAAAGAGCAGGGGCAGATGTCTTTACTGTATCTGGCTGTGATCCAAAGACTTAAGATGCAGAGCACTGGATTCAAATTGCAGGAAAAGAGATTCCACCTAAACATTAGGAAAAACTTCCTGTTGGTCAGAGTTGTTTGGCAATGGCATATATGCTGCCTGGGAGTGTGGCGGAGTTATCTTATCTAGAGGTTTGTTACACAGAGGTTGAATGGCCATCTGTTGGGAGTGCTTTGATTATGCATTATGGGATTGGACTGGATGGCCTTTGGGGTCCCTTCCAACTCCATGATTCTTAGAACCCAGGGAGTCAGGCCATTGTTTCACGCTCACAACCGTTTAACCATAGCAAGTATTTAAAAATAAGAAACCTGCTGTGCTTCACCTTGTCGGAAATACTTCTTCATTAAACCAGTGTTTCTCAACTGGGGGGTCGGGACTCCTGGGGGGAGTCACGAGGGGGGTTCAGAGGGGTCATCAAAGACAATCAGAAAACATATGTTTCTGATGGTCTTAGGAACCCCTATTAGCAAAAAAGGCTGGAAATCTCCCCGCCTATCCTTGCCTTTCTTTTTGGAAACTGACTGGCCAGTCTCTCAGTCAAGGGGAGGACTGTTTCTGAGACTCCAAGCACGGAGGGGAGAGCAGGCATGCTCGGCACATGGCAACGTGATGTACATGCACGGAGGGAGGGAGAGCATGCCTGTGAGGCATGGGGGTTCTGTGTGGGAAGTTTGGCCCAATCCTATCATTGGTGGGGTTCAGAATGCTCTTTGAGTGTACGTGAACTATAAATCCCAGCAACTACAACTCCCAAATGTCAAGGTCTATTTTCCCCAAACTCCACCAGTGTTCAACAAAATAGCATCAAAAATAATTGTATTGTTGGGGGTCACCACAACACGAGGAACTGTATTAAGGGGTCACAGCATTAGGAAGGTTGAGAAACACTACATTATACAATGATAATAATTATTTGCCCTTTGGTCAGGTCTTTGCGCTATTTGGCCTACCAGCTTTGATCTCTGGGAATTTAGGTGCAGATTGGAATTTGGACATGCATATTTAATAACCGGGGCGGGTTACAGGGAGCGGTCGACCCCCCTGTTCAAAGAGCTCCACTGGCTGCCGTTTACTTTCAGAGCCCAATTCAAGGTGCAGTTGATTACCTACAAAGCCCTAAACGGTTTGGGACCCGCCTACCTTTGTGACCGGCTCTCCTCTTATGAGCCAGCCCCAGCCCTTCGCTCCTCAGGGGAGGCCCTCCTTTCGCCCCTGCCAGTCTCACAAACTCGGCTTGTGAGCACTAGGGAGAAAGCCTTTTCCTCTGTGCCCCCCCCCCCCGCCTTTGGAATTCCCTCCCGGGAGAGATTAGGAATGCCCCCTCATAGGAATCCTTCAGGAAACAACTGAAAACCTGGTTCTTCCACCTGGCCTTCGGAGATTAGGCTCCCCAAATGCCCCCGTTTCTGTGAGACCTTTTCCCCTATGTGACCCTTTGTGTTCTACACTACTCCAGTTATCTCCCCCGAGTTTTTAAACATCCTATATTTATTTATTTATTTATTATTCGGTTTTATATTCCGCTCCTCCCAGCAGGCTCGGGGCGGATTACAAACAGTAAAAACATACAATAAAACATACCATAAAAACAGTAAAACACAATACATAGCCCAGATGTTACAAGGCTACGATGCCTTAATTCAGACGAGACGAGCCAGTTGAGTTTGAGTTGAATTTACCCAAATGCAAGCTTGAAGAGGGCCGTCTTACATTCTCTTCGGAAGGGGAGGAGTTCCGAGACCATTCGGACATGGTCAGGGAGCGAATTCCAGAGTACTGGAGCCGCCGCAGAGAAAGCTCTCTGTCTTGTACTGGACAAGTGACAGGCGCGGAACGATGGTACCACCAATAAATTCTGCTCTTCCGAGCGCAGCGATCTCGGGGGAACATACGGGGTAAGGCGGTCCCTCAGGTACACAGGCCCTAGACCGTGCAAGGCCTTAAAGGTTAAAACCAATACCTTGAAGACAATCCGGTACTCGATGGGAAGCCAGTGCAGTTGCCGGAGGATGGGAGTGATGTGCTCCCTCACTGGTGCTCCATGTGGCTCGCCCTGTCGGTTTTGTTTTTAGATTCACCTGTACTGTTGTGTTTTCACAGATGTATTTTTTGTGTTTATTATTTTTATTATGTTTATTGTTCTTCTATGTTGTTGATATTTTATGATGTGTTGTTCGGGCACGGCCCCATGTAAGCCGCTCCGTGTCCCCTCTGGGGAGATGAATGCAGGTTAGAAATAAAGTTATTATTATTATTATTATATCACTAGATACGCTCCATAGGCTATAGAGTTCAGGGGCCCTGATATTAAGCTGAACAAATCAGCTATCTCCGGCAGTTGGTTTGGGATGAAAAGAAATATATTTAATTTATGATTACTGCTTTGTTTCTGTTTGGCTAGGGATCATGAGATGAAATTGTGGGATTTTCTGCCTCTTGAGCCATGACAGTACTTGAATCCCCCATTGGGGTGAGAAGGGAGGGGTCTAAATAATAATAATAATAATAATAATAATTTAGGTTCCATTTCTTAGGGATTGCAGGACAAAATATTAAAGAAATCAAAAAGCAAGCTAGAGAAAATGATACTTAAAGCCAAGTAGAGTCAGCCCTGCAAATTTGTAGATGTAACTACAAACTATTCATGGATTGGATCCCTGTTGGGGATATATATGTGGTCATTAACCTTCATCCAAAAACAATCTCGGGAATTATTCTGGGAATGCTTCCTTCCAAAGCCAGGATTTTACTAGCCTCCTGAAGGACAGGAGGGAGCAGATCTGATCTCGCTCAGGAGAGAGTTCCATAGCCAAAGGGCCACCACAGAGAAGGCCCTGTGTCTTGTTCCCACCAAACGCACTTGTGAAGGTGGCGGGACTGAGACCAGGGTCTCTCCGGAAGATGTTAGCATCCTTGCTGGTTCGTAGGGGAGAACACGTTCGGACAGGTAAACTGGGCCGGAACCGTACAGGGATTTATAGGCTGCCAATCTGCTACCAAGCACAATTCAAAGTGCTGGCTTTAGCCTATAAAGCCCTAAATGGTCCTGGCCCAGCTTTTCTCTCTGAATGTATCTCCCTCTATGTATCACCACAGAGTTTAACATCATCTGGGAAGGCCCTGCTCTCAGTCCCTCCTCCCTCACAGACACGATTGGCAGGACAGAGACGGCTGTGGAACCCCTAGACAGGGCCTTCTGCAAGTGGTGGCTCAGACTTGGAACAATGTGGAACTCCCTACCTAGGAATATTAGATCAACCCCCTCCCTGCTGACCAAGGCATTACAAATAATGGTAGAATTATTTGGGGGATGATGATGGAACACAAAGCAGAAAGTATTGATTTATTTGCTCTGTCTGGAGGATCCTGTGCTCAGGTTCAGAGCAAGAGACTGTTGAATTCAGTGGTTCTCCTTTCAACATGTCTATGCCACAGGCCCCTTCCACACAGCTGAATAAGATCCCACATTATCTGCTCTGAACTGGAATATATGGCAGTGTAGACTCAGATAACCCAGTTCAAAGCAGATATTGTGGGATTTTTTGCCTGGATATTATGGGTTATATGACTGTCTGGAAGGGCCCTCAGCTGAACCCTTCTTCAATCCAGTATCTTTCTCATGCTTTGTCTTCTTATGCTAAACCCAGGCTTGTTTTTTCCCCTCTCCTCCCCCAGACGCAATTGCTGCTCTTGGATTATCCAGTACCAGTGCCAGTCAACCTGAAACAGGTAAAGTCTTTTTAAAAAATCCCCGATAATGAATAACATAATGGGATGTATTGTGCCCTTGTAGTCCAGCACACCTGCAAAGCATTACAAATAACACCAAAAGGTCATTGATCCTCCAGAGTCTGAGGTACAGTACAATGTCCTTTGTTTACACTCTTGCCATAAAGCCTAGTACCCGGCTATTGATGTAGATCAGTGTTTCTCAACCTGGGGGTCGGGACCCCCGGGGGGGGGGTCACAGGGGGGCTTCAGAGGGGTCACCAAAGACCACCAGAAAACATATATTTCTGATGGTCTTAGGAACCCCTTTGGCAGAGAAGGCTGAAGACCTTCCCACCTGCCCTTCTCTTACTTTTGAAAACAGACATCGAATCCTCCCACCAAAAGCCCTCCTCTGCTGTGATTGGCCAGCCTCTTAGCCAAGGGGAGGGCTGTTTTTGAGACTCCAAGCAGTAAGGGGAGAGCAGGTGTTAGTGCATGGCAGAAGGATGCGCATGTGCAAGCGAGGGAGAGCATGTGAGGCTGGAGGGAGGCTCATGCTAGCGAGTCGCTTCAATTCAGAGGCAGGGGCAGATCTAAGTGTAAGCGAAGTAAGCGGCCGCTTCAGGGCGCCCCATGGCGAAGGGCGCATCCGGCCGCGGCCACCAGGTTCGGTGCATCATGCAACGCCATTGTTGCGGGCTGGCGCGGGAGGCGGGAAGCTCCGCCCCGGCTGCAAAATGTTCCCTGTCCTTTTCATCCTCTGTACTCCGTCCACCAGAAGGGCTCTGTCCCAATAGTGCATGTGCGAAACTTTCACACATGCGCCATTTGGACGGAACGCTTCTGGTGGACGGAGTTGCTAAACGCACTCCCAAGAGGCCAAAAAGGACAGGTGAACATTTTGCAGCCGGAAGCAGGAGGCTCCGCCCCAGCTGCAAAATGTTCCCCCGTCCTTTTCATCCTCTTGAGAGTGCATTTCGCTACTCCGTCCACCAGAAGCGCTCTGTCCCAATAGCGCATGCGCAAAACTAGCTGGTTGCATGCGTGCGTGCTCCGGCGTGCACGCACGCACCATCTCCACCAGGCTGAAGAGCCAGGGGGCGCAAATAAAATGTTTGCTTACTACTATTTTTTACCTTTGTCCAGTCCTGGTCAGAGGTGTTCTGTTTGGGAAGTTTTGTCCAATTATGTTGTTGGTGGGGTTCACAATGTTCTTTGATTGTAGGTGAACTATAAACCCCAGCAGCTATAACTCCCAAATGGCAAAATCAATTCCTCTCCTCAACCCCACCAGTATTCAAATTTGGGTATATTGGGTATTTGTGCCAAATTTAATCCAGTAAATGAGAATACACTCTGCATATCAGATATTTACATGAAGATTTGTTACAGTAGTAAAATTACAGTTATGAATTAGAAACGAAAATGGTGTTATGGTTGGGGGTTACCACAACATGAGGGAGTGTATTGAGAGGTCACGGCATTAGCAAGGTTGCAAAACACTGATGTAGATCTTCCCTCTTGTCCCCATCCCACTTGATCAATTTTCCCCAGGACGAATTCTGCAAGGAATTATGGCAAATTCATCTCATCCACCGAAATCTCATCCGCATATTCAACGTAGCTGGAAGCACATTGAAGGAAAGCATAAAAAAACTAATGATTCACACAGGGCATGTTAAGCCGTGTGACATTAACGTAAGTCAAGTTTTTTTTTAAGGCGATACAATTGTATTTGAATCTTTGTATCTCTGGAGGCTTTTAAACAGAGGCTGGATGGCCATCTGTTGGGGGTGCTTTGAATGCGATTTTCCTGCTTCTTGGCTGGGGGTTGAGCTGGATGGCCCACAAGGTCTCTTCTATGATTCTTAGTGTGTCTGTGTTCATGTGCATATGTCAATTTATGACCACCCCATTAATTCTGCGGGGTTTTCTTAGGCAAGCAATGCTCAGAGGTGGTATTGCCAGTTCCTTCCTCTGAAATAATAGGCTATAGTTTAACAGGGATGACAGCAACTAAGTTTAGCTCCCAAAACTTGGAAAATTTCAACTAACAAGAAATGTGCTTGTGTAGGAAACAACTAGAGGTTCCTTCCAGCCTGTGGAAGTTGTGAAAAACAGCGTCCTAAATTCAGAACATATTATAGGACTTCGATACCACTAATTTTTCTGACTTTGTTCTAAGGGATCCCATCATTTGCAGTTTGGTAATGTGAATTGGAATTCCCTGCTAGTCAGCTTTTACTCCACTCCTCTAAAATACAGCATTAAAGCACTATTGCAGAGAAACCAAATAATACCAAACTACAAATCCCATGATTCCAAGACACAGTTTTATGATATTTAAAGTGATAATCTGCTGTAACAGTGTCGTACAATCTCACTCCAAATGGATCTGGCAGCTGGGTTTGGAGGATTGTAACAATAGAGAGAATATGTGTTGTCGAAGGCTTTCATGGCCGAAATCACTGGTTTGCTGTGAGTTTTCCATGTTGTATAGCCATGTTCCAGAAGCATTCTCTCCTGACGTTTCAGGTGGGAGAAAGAACTCTTGTCTGTTGGAGGCAAGTGTGAATGTTGCACTTGGCCATCTTGATTAGCACTGCAACTTCAAAGCCTGGATGCTTCCTGCCTGGGGGAATCCTTTGTTGGGAGGTGTTAGCTATCTCTGAGTGTTTCCTGTCAGGATTAACACTGTTTTTTTGAAAGATCTTCTTTATTTACTGTCCTGATTTTAAAGTTTTTTTAAAATACTGGTAGCCATAGCAGAGCACCTGATGAGCCAACCTGGACATAGCATGTTATTTGAGAACACAGAAATGCTGGACCACTCTTACAGCCCCTATGTCAGGCTATACTGAGAAGCCATTGAAATCCACAAGCATGTGGACAATTTCAACAGAAAGGAGGAAAGCATGAAAATGAACAAAATCTGAAATCCTAACAGCTGGTAAACTGGCTGGGATATCTGGGAGTTGTAGGCTAAAAAACCTGGGGACCCACAGGTTGAGAACCATTGGCCTATATGAAGGCAGGAAACCTTTCTCTTGGCTGCCAACTGACTGTTTTGAAGGCACTTGAGATTCCACAGCGTCACCCAACCTTCCGATACGTTGAATCTCAAGATGTGAAGAAGTAGTACTGGAAGGTAGCTTGACCAAGGCCTGGCTAGCAGCCTTCCAACACGTCCACTCTGTAGAAGCTCTGGTGGTCTAATAAAAGAAAAAAATGGCATCCTTCTCCAAATCCCCGGGGAAAGGGGTAGAACGAGCTTGATTGGGTTATGCAAATGATGATTGGCAAGTGCCAAGGTCCAATGAATGCAGCCAAACCTCAAGAAAGCTGCAAACACATTAAAACACACCGGGAATGTGGCGCAGCTGGCTAAGTGTCAACTGCATAAGATCTCTCTGACCAGTAGGTCATGAGTTCGAGGCCTGCCCGGGTCAAGGTGGGTTCTCGACCTTAAGTGTAGCCTGCTGTCGACCTTTGCAGCCCGAAATACAGTTACATTTGTCAAGTAGGAGATAAAGGTACCACATTAAAGTGGGGAGGCAAATTTTGACTGATTTATGAAGCCATTAAAAAAAAGAACCCAGGAATCGCTGAGGTATGCTGAAAGGACAACAAGGGACGATGGAAAACGCTGAGAGATGAGGAGTGTGTCAGCTCCCCCTGGTGGCCAGAAAGTTTGCCTCTGTCCATCTATGTGTGTAAAATGTCAAAAATGTATGTACTGTACTGTGATAAATGTCACATGTTTATATGTCATATGTTGAACTGCAGGGATTGTCTGCAAGTATGTGTACTGTAATCCGCTCCAAGTCCCCTTTGGGGTGAGAAGAGCGGAATATAAATAAAGTAAATAAAAACAAAGCAGAACCCCTTACAAACCATGCAAACTGTTACATTCCATCAGTGCAAACCTTAAAACTCAAAGTCTTAAATGTTAGTGGCGCTCACTGCGCCGTCACAGCCAGCTAACACCTCCCAACAAAGGATTCCCCCAGGGAGGAAGCAGCCAGGCTTTGAAGTTGCAAGGCTATTCAATGCTAATAAAGGTGGCCAATTGCAGCATTCACACTTGCCTCCAACAAACAAGAATTCTTTATCCCACTCTGGACATTCCACAGATATATAAACACTGCTTGCCTAGTTTCCAACAGACCTCACTTAAAAAACAAATACTGTGGAATGTATAATACATTATTCACGTTGTGTTGACTAAGGCTTTCAAGGCCAAAAGTACTGGGTTGCTGTGAGTTTTCTGGGCTGGATGGCCCTGTTCCAGAAGCATTCTCTCCTAATGTTTCACCCACATCTATGGCAGGCATCCTCAGAGGTTGTGAGGTGTATTGGAAACTGCCGGCCTATTGCAATATTCATACCTGACTCAAACAAACGAGGTTTTTTTTCTCCCACTCTGGACATTCCACAAATATATAAACCCCACTTGCCTAGTTTCCAACAGACCTCACAACCTCTGAGGATGCCTGCCATAGATGTGGGCGAAACATCAGGAGAGAATGCTTCTGGAATATGGCCATACGGCCTGGAAAACTCACAGCAACCCATAGAGAGTATGAGTCAGGAATTGATGAGGAATGCAGACGGAACAACAAAGGGACGCTGGGGAAAAAACGCTGATTAGGAGTGCGTCAGCTCCCCTTGGTAGCCAGAAAGTTTGCCGCTGTTCGTCTATATGTAGTATGTCTATATGTGTAATATGTCAAAATGTATGTACTGTACTGTGATGTCACATGTGTATATGTCATATGTTGAACTGCAGGGATTGTCTGCAAGTATGTGTACTGTAATCCGATCTGAGTCCCCTTCGGGGTGAGAAGAGCGGAATATAAATAAAGTAAATAAATAAATTAGACAAGCTTAAAATGTGCCAGTCCTAAGGTCCAGTCAAACCTGTATTTTTCCTCGCCTCTTGGTTCTTACCAGGACAGTTGTGTTAAATTCATCACGACCAACATCTCTGAGTTCCTTGAGCACATCCCCTCCTTTCTCAATGACCTGAGAGGAAAGATGGAGAAATATGATGCTGAGCACATCCCTGCAAACTTCAGCAGTTGCACCATTATTCATTGCCAGCCAGGTAACTCTCATGCCCAGGTGATGGGTTCTGTGTGTAAATATTTTTGCATGTGTTAGAGAGGACCTGAAATTTTATTTTCGAGCAGGAACTTGTTGTAGCATGCAGGCAGTGATCCTATAATCGTCTATCAAGGGTGGGCAATGGGGGGATTCAGGGACCGCCTTGGCCCACAGACAAGTGGCTTACCTAAGCTCAGTAAATATGTAGCTGAGGTCTCATTTGAACGCAGTGCATCTTTTTCTGCAACTACCAAAGCCCTGCATTCCTACCCCAGCTCTCAAAGGCATATTGTGTGTATCTTTTCAGTATCCTCTGCTCTCCATCCCATCTCCTTGCTACTAGAAAGTGTTCAATCTGCTCCTATAGGTCAGTCTTTCTCTGTACTACAGAGCTGTCTCCCCCTCCAGCCCGCCAAGTCACGGCACCAAAACAAACGCCGGATCACAACTCCCAACATGACGACGCCTACAGAAAATCCTATTGGGTGCTGCTTCCAATTCTAGTTCTCATGCTGGTTGTTCTCTTGATTTGGATACTTCTACGCAAAAGACCATGGCAGGTAAGCAGTGGCAAAAGCGATAACAGCAAAAAAAACTTTTATAAAAGCATGCAATCTATATGCAGAACGTTTGATCCTAAATATCTTGAATGAAAGGAGCTAATTTCAGAGGTCAAGGAAAGACCTTTCTCACAAAGGACAGAGTCAAAATAATGGCTTAGACCAGCCATGGGCAAACTTGGGCCTTCCAGGTGTTTTGGACTCCAACTCCCACCATTCCTAACAGCCTCCGGCCCAGGAAAAGGAAGGGGCCTGAGGCTGTTTGGAATGGTGGGAGTTGGAAGTCCAAAACACCCAAGTTTTGCCCATGCTTGGGTTAGACATAGGGACCATTGGTTTGACTCTGTTTAAGCAAGAGTTTGGGGACATTGCCTTTGGGTCTATATGTCCCAGAAACTTCCAGCCAGCAAGCTGCCATTAAAAAGTAACTTTTCTAAGTCCCAAGCAAAGCAGCTTCCAATATCTCTATATGAGAAGCCAACTTAATCAAATTCCTGCAGTACAATACTTTGACTCCACTTCAATGATCATGGGATTTATAGTCTAGTAAGGCACTAGAGATCTCTAGTTGAGAATTCTAAGCACCCTCCCTAAACTGCAAATCCCAGGAAGCTATAGGATGCCGCCATGGCAATTAAAGCGAAGTCATACTTCTATAATTGTGTACAGTTAACCCTTCATATTTGTGGGTTTCACTTTTTACAGATTTGATTATTCAAAAATGTGATTCAAATGTCCTTTCTAAGACTATTTATTCATTTATTTATTTACACAGTATTTATATTCCACCCTTCTCACCCCGAAGGGAACTCAGGGCGGATCACAATGTGCACATACATGGCAAACATTCAATGCCGTTTTTAGACATACAAAACAGACAGACAGAGGTATTTTGGCATTTCCAACTTCGCCGCCTGGAGGTTATGCTCGATTCCTGCCACAGGGGGTGCTGTTGCTTCATCCACTGTGAAGCCAAGTCGTTTTGATTGTATTTCCTTCTTGTTCTCTGATTGCCGGAATTTTTATGGTGTCATAAAATAACTCACCACTTTAAGCGGTTCCTAATTTCTCCATTCATAGCTCAGCTGTATTCAAACTTCCTAGGTGGACAGTAAGCTAGGCTTAACAGTCGGGTGCTCAATCCGACTTGGGCTTCAAACTTGCCACCTTCCAGTCGGCAGTGATCCATTGCTGCTAGTGATTAACCAGCTGCGCTACAGCCCGGTCCTAGATCATTCAGTGCAACTCCATGGTCAGCGTCTGCCAGAGGTTGACCATACAGTCTTGCTGGAGGACCTGGGCATTCCTAGAGAGCTGTTCTCTCGAGTGAAAAAGGGGAAGTATTTTAATGATGGTTTCTAATTTTTGCTGTGCTCCTAATCCCAACATCTGTGTTGGACTGAATATACAGCAAAAAAAGCTTTTCCTCTGTTGTTTCAGCTAAAATAATTTTGGCTCCATTATTTCTTTCCCCAGAGATCTCAGAGGTATGAGGAAAGAGAACTTGAGCTTATGGAGGTCTAAACATGAACGGATGTTGCTGTGGTAAGGCTGCGAGATATGGCATTCAATTAGTATATCTGCATGTTTTTCTAGAGGTCCATAGACCACATCCCACTGATAGAAGAGGAGAGCCAGGAGCAATATTTTTTCATGTCAGGAGCAACTTGAGAAACTAGTGTGAGGGAATTGGCCATCTGCAAGGATGTTGCTCAGGGGATGCCCTGATGCTTTGATGTTTTACCATACTTGCTGGAGGCTTTATCTCATGTCCCTACATGGGGAGCTGGAGCTGACAGAGGGAGCACAACCACACTCTCCCCAGATTCAAACCTCTGACCTGTTGGTCTTCAGTTCTGCCAGCACAAGGTTTTAACCCATTGCGCTACTAGGGGCAATGATAATAATGATAATAATATATAATAATGCCTCTGGCATAAGCCAGTCGAAGTGGTCCCAGTGGTGATCAGCACACTAGCCTGTACTTGAAAACAACCAGCGCTGACAAGATTAACATCTGTCAGCTGCAAAAGGCCACCCTAGTCAGATCTGCACACATAAAGTTGCTAAAGTTCTGGTGGTGAACATTTCAAAACTCTTAACTATCAAAACTTCATTATTATTTCATTATTGGCGATTTGTAAGACAGAACCAATTAGGAACTGCCATTCATAAGGGAATTTTGAAAGTTTTGTTAGAGTTCTGAAATGTTCACCACCAGAATTTTAGCAACACTGTAGAACAGGGGTGCTCATTAGGTAGCTCGGGAGCTACTAGTAGATCTTCGGCCCTCTTCTAGGTGATCTTCGGGCCTCACCAGCCAAATGGGGCGCTACACAGGCGGAAAACAGCAGCAGGAGCACACACGGTGGTGCGGCGGAGGCGCAGGTAGAGCTTTTGGACTTGGTTGCTTTAAGAGTAGCTCGCATGCTGAAAAAGTGTGAGCACCCCTACTGTAGAAGCAAAGCATCAGCGCCACCTAGTTTTCACCACCGGACCTTTAGTTTTGTAAGTACTTTAGAACCATGATTGCCCAGGCCTAGTAGGTATATCAGTCCAACCGCTGAGAAACCTAAAAACCTTACATGAATACTAGTGGATACTTTCCACTAAAGTGAAGAAGTTTGACTCAAGCGAGTTTTTAACTCTTCTCAGGAAGATCATACTTTACAAAAAGTTACAATCTCTAACAAGGTCATGCCTTTCCAAAAGATTGTGATTAGTGTGAATGCCAATTTATCTCCAAAAGGATCATGCTTTCGAAAGCTGGCAGAGATTCCTGGTTTTCCCTAAAGCTTAAGAATGACACTTTCCAAAATCCTCTGCATGAAAAACCCATTCCCTCCAGGACCATTCTACAGTCAATGTCTGGTGGAAATAGACCATAGTGTCACACTGAAGCACAAGGATTCCTAGCAAGATTTTTTAAATAGCATTTATATTTGTGACCTCCCCCCCCCCCCCCACACACACACTTTTGCAGGGGAGTTGTGTTCCTGACTCCAGGAAATGTGGAAGGCTAACTGTAGTGTTACATTGCATTGCAATTTGATATAATATAATATCATATAATGTCAATATATTGTATTATGTTATAGTATAATAATTGTAATGTAATAATAATAATAGTATGATTACGGTATGGTATGTGGTATATGCATTTGGTATTGGTGGTGTTGTATTGTAACACAGTATAATACTGGCAATGATAATGTGATACAATAATTATATCGTGATATTATAATTTATATATTTGTATTACATGCAATATTGTTAGCAATAGTGTGATATGTTGTAATGTTAATTGTTGTTTTTTCAGTTTGTTATAAGCCGCTCCGGCAATATTGTTATATGTACACTGTAAGCCACTCTGGCAGTATTGTTGTTTGCTGTAAGCCACTCTGAGTCCCCTTCGGGGTTGAGAAGGGTGGCATATAAAATAGTAAATAAATAAATAAATAAATAAATAACTGTATGTATTTTATGCAACATCTTTACTCCTCTGTTCTCTTCCTATCCCTAACCAACCAACCAATCCTGGCTTAGCATTCTTCTTTTATTTTATTTTCTTTTTCAGGATGTCACCTTCAGAGGCAAGAAATCTGCCTGTGACGATCCCCACAAGCAGGAAAGTGTGAACCTGCAGCAGACAAAGGCCTCTCTCCACCAGAGATGGGGAAAAAGAATATAAGTGCAGAATATACTCTCGGGATCCAAGGACTTCTGTTCTTCATCCTGCCACTAGGAGACGCTGTGCCTCCATTTTTATATTGTATATCTCTATGAGAAACGTGTAATATATAAATGTACATATTATATATATAGATATATTATTTTGTATAAATAAAAAAGAAATCTTTAGTAGTTCTGTGTGAAAGTGGCATTACACAAAGGGGCAGTTAAAGTTGTGCCAAAAGGTGTCCGTTCTAGTGTAGATTCAGTGTAAAAGATATTTGGCAGTGGAGTATGCTGCCTAGGAATGTGGTGGAGTCTCCTTCTCTTGAGGTTTTTAAGCAGAAGCTGGATGGCCATCTGTTGGAAAGGCTTTGATTGTATTTTCCTGCATGGCAGGGGGTTGGACTAGATCAGGCATGAGCAAACTTCGGCCCTCCGGGTATTTTGGACTTCAACTCTCACAATTCCTGGCCTCAGGCCCCTTTGTTTTCCCCCTCAGCCGCTTAAGGGTTTCTGTAACATATAGAAACCCTTTTACTGTTGCACATTTTTTGGGATCCCAACATTGAGCTAAGGGGATTCTATTGGGGGTCAGGACCCACAGTTTAAGAAGCCTTGGTGTAGACACCCCTCAAGAACAATTTAATGCAGTTATCAGTGGGAAACTAAACTCCCAACGTGGGCACATTTTATAGGAACTCTTGGAAGCAGCTTGAGGCCCAAATGGAAATTACGCAAACCAGGGAGCACTAATGGGTATTAAGAGCTTTCTTTTGCGTGGCTTTGTGGGTTTTTGTTGTCTGGCTGCTACAATTGAAGCTAGCGGTGGACTGCATTAAATGGTAAGTGTAGGTGGGAGTCTATATTGTGTTGTCGAAGACTTTCATGGCCGGAATCACTGGGTTGCCTTGAATTTTTTGGGCTGTATGGCCATATTCCAGAAGCATTTACTCCTGAAGTTTTGCCCACATCTATGGCAGGCCTCCTTACATGTCAACTTCTGAGGATGCCTGTCATAGATGTGAGTGAAACGTCAGGAGAGAATGCTTCTGGAACATGGCCATACAGCCTGGAAAACTCACAGCAACCCAGGGGTCTATATTTTTCCCCCTCTGCCTCTTAATCTTTTGAACTGTAAATTAGTTATTTTTCCGTTGAGTGCAGAGTTTTGTGCAATACTGAAGCTTACTCATGCTTGTATTGTTGATCACATTTGCCAACTTAACCTCTATTCTTATATGTGGACCTCTGCCTCTTTAATAAAGGCCCTATCTACATTGCCATATAATGTAGTTTGAAGCTGCATTATATGGTTAGTGTAGATTCATATGATGCAGTTTAACTTAATTGAACTGCTTTATATAAGTCTGTGCTGACCATGTAATGATTTATATGACAATGTTAGATGGTGCCAGTGGCAACTTTTGTTGATGTACAGCAGGCATGGGCAAACTTCAGTCCTCTGGGTGTTTTGGGCTTCAATTCCCACAATTCCTAACAGCCAGTAGGCTATTAGGAATTGTGAGAGTTGAAATCCAAAACACCTGGAGGGCTGAAGTTTGCCCATGCCTGGACTAGATAGTCCTTGGGGTGTCTTCAGGAGCAAAGTAGATGATGATTAAAGCAATTCTGGTGAAATTGCCCCACTTCCCAAAGCTGGATCCATGCTCTAGTGCAAGCATGGGCAAACTTCAGTCCTCCAGCTGTTATGGACTTAAACTCCCACAATTCCTAGCCGCCAGCAGGCAGTTAGGAATTGTGGGAGTTGAAGTACAAAACATCTGGAGGGCCAAAGTTTGCCCATGCCCGGTGTATAGTGAGACTTGGAAGGAGATTTTAAAATGTTCAGTTTTTGTACTTATAGACGGGTAAAACAACAAATGCTGACGTTTTTTGAATGGTAGTAAATCTCTCTGGACAGATGGCATTTTGCGAAAAGATTTCCCCGCCAGCCTTGCATGCGAAACCACAGAAGGGCCAGGTCTCCTTCGTCATGGGCGCCTGCTCCAAACTGCCACCTCTGATGACTTTATTCCTCTTGTTTCATTATCTCACCCTGTGCCCGCTGATTAAACGCAGCCGTCTGCTGTGCCCTAAGTTAGGGGCATTATCTTCATGCTCATTTATCCTGTGTGTTGCATGCTTCTGCTCCTTTTTCCTGGTCCATAATCTTCCTTTACCTCCTGCGTTTTCCTCTCTCTACCCCCCCCCCCCCTCTTGCAACCACACTTGTCCTTTGACGTCGTCCAGTGACAGGGACACTAAGCCGCCGGAGTCTCCCCCTTTGCGGCTGGCCTTCTTCAGATCCCCCTTTGCCTACGGCTGAGACACACCATCCCCCCTCCCTACTTGGGGTAAGGAGATATGGATGGGAAAGATGCTCTTAATATAGGGTGCAACTTGGGTGTTGGAGCACTGCTGGAGCCAATTCACAGCCTGGTCCTTTCAAGGGCTGACCCTTTGTGGACCAAGGAAGTCTTGGTTGGCATCCAGAGGTTATAGGGGCACTTCTCTAGAGCAGTGGTTCTCAACCTATGGGTCCCCAGGTGTTTTGGCCTACAGCTCCCAGAAATCCCAGCCAGTTTTCCACCTGTTAGGATTTCTGAGAGTTGAAGGCCAAAACATCTGGGGACCCACAGATTGAGAACCACTGCTCTAGAGGGTGCCACCCCATTTACGGGACACAACCGTTCCTGGAGAGAAAAGGGGGTGAGGGGTGTTCTTGGTGGAGGTTTTGGGGATGGGATGACTCAAGATACGGAGTTAACATGTCATACATGCTTTTACTCTTGATGCATTGTGTGTGTATGTCTTTGTGCTTCCTAGAGTAACATCTATTTGTATAGTTGGCTCTTAAACTCTTGCTTGACTGTTGTTTTTTGATTTACGAATTTATCCTATGCAGATTTTCCTTGAGAGTCACTGCAACTTTAATCGGACATGTTAAAGATTACAGTTTATTTATTTATTTATTTAATGTCAGAATCGAATTGAGAATACAGTTACAATGTGTAGAAAAACCACAAACGAAATTTAAAACCTAGGCATTATACTAAATTTCCTTTGACTGGTAGCTGGCCACTTGAAATGCCTCTGGTGTCACTATCCCAAGGTCCTCCATTGTGCATGTGGCAAGGCTCAGATTGCATTGTAATACGTGGTCTATGGTTTGCTCACATGTCATGGACTCCACTTTGTGGCCCCATTTCTTAAGGTTGGCTATGTATCTCATAGTGTCAGAGCGCAATCTATACAGCGCTTTCCAAGTCACCCAGTCTTTTGTGTGCCCAGGACTGAGTCACTCATCCAGTATCAGCCATGGATTGAGGTTCCAGGTTTTAGCCTGCCACTTTTGGACTCTTGCTTGCTGAGATGTTCCTGTGAGTAGCTCTACAGATCTTAGAAAGCTGTTTCTTAAGACGTGGGCGTGCTGACTGGCATTTGAACAGAGGATGAGCTAGAGATGTCAATGCCTTGGTCCTTTCATTATTGGCTGCTACTTTCTGGCAGATATCAGGTGGCTAAAGAGTATAATTTCTCCAGCGGTGTGGGGCGTAGACATTCTGTGATAATCTGGCATGTCTCATTAGGAACCACATCCACTGTTTTAACGTGGTGAGATGTATTCCACACTGGGCATGCGTATTCAGGAGCAGAGTAGCAAAACACAAGGTCAGATGTTGTCACTGTTTCTGGTTGTGATCCCCAGGTTGTGCCCAATCAGCTTTTGTATGATTTTTTTAAAAAATGTATTATATGCATTTAATGATGCAAGTTAGAAAGGAATTCTCACAAGTACTCTCTAGGTGCTCCAGGGTAACTGGAGAAAGTTGACTGAGGAATCACACAGGCGAACCCAGAGATTCCTAGAGAGAATATTTTTGATCAAGTCTGAATATGATTAAAGCCAAAACTGCAAATGTGGAGAAACAATTGTACCTGTTCTATTGGCAAAAAAGAAATTTAGCATCAGCTGTGTTTCTAAGGCCCCATCTACAGTGCCATATAAAAATTCATATCCACTTTGTACTGGATTATATGAGTCTACACTGCCATATAATCCAGTTCAAAGCAGATGATCTGGCAGTATAGAAGTGTAAGAGTGCATCTACACTGAATAATTCATGCATTTTCACACCACTTTAAGTGCCACTGCCTAGGATTTATAGTTTGGTGAGGTACCAGCACTCTTTGGCAGAGGAGGCTCAAGAGCTTTAAAGCTACAACTCCCATCATTCTGTAACATTGAGCCATGACAGTTCAAGTGATATCAACTTGCATTTATTCTACAATGTAGATGTACCCTTAGTTATATTTGTACTGTATGTTTTAAAAGTTTTGGCTATCACAATATGATGGCTCTCAAAATGCTAAGAGTTGAATTTTAAATTTGCAAGATGTGGCTTGGATTAGGATATTATTTATATACAAAAAAGAACCCAGGCTATTTAACAGAGCTTGAATGAACCCCATATAATATGATAGCAATCCACTAAATTAGGGACTAGTTCATGCATGGGCAAAGTTTGGGCCCTCCAAGTGTTTTGGATTCTGCAACCTGCCGTTCTATAGATATGTTGGACTACAACTCCCATCATCCCCAGGACAAAGACAATGCTGAATTGTATTCCCAACACAGCTGGAGAAAACTTAGATTAAGGTAGACTTCTGCAAGCATCATTTGGGTCAAGGATGCTGGATCAGGCAATGAGGACATGTATTACTTCCAGAAATGTTAGTACGTATAGATCAGGCATGGGCAAACTTCATCCCTCCAGATGTTTTGGACTTCTACTCCCAGCATTCCTCCTAACAGCCTCAGGCCCCTTCCTTTCCCCCCCTCATTGTGCCTAAAGTTCTCGTAGCTTGTTTGTTTGCTTTCCTCCTTATCAACCAGCTGCTCAGTCCAAACGTTGCATCTTCTAATCCACATTAATTTGCAGGATTTGGGACCTCGGGATGATTTTAGAATAAATATAGAAAAGGGACAAAAGAGGAAATACCCACCTTTTTTGTCTTTGATTCTCTATTAAGTAACAGGCTCCTTTACGACAGAGGAGACAGCTGAGCCATTTATTTTTAAAACTTGATTTCCCCCCTACTTTAAAGTGCAATCAGATTTGGATCAAAATAAGAAAATAGTGATCCGATTTCACTTTTCAGCCACCTTCTTCTGCCCTTTTTAGGGGTGATATTCCCACATGTCATTCCTCCAGCTTCTAATCCTTGTTGGTTAAAACTAGATTTAAGGCCAAAGATAAGCATGATAAAATATCTTGACTTTGGGCATCTTTGCTTTATGAAAGAATATGCAGATTATGTGTCTTAAAGGTTTCCCGTTGGCATCGAGTCTAGTCGTCTAGTCTAGTAGTCATTTTCATTTCTAAGCCAAAGAGCTGGCCTTGTCAGTAGACACCTCCAAGGTCATGTGGCTGGCATTACTACATGGAGCGCCGTTACCTTCCCACCAATAGGTCAGCGGTTCAAATTTGGGGACAGCAGATTGAGCTCCCTCTCTCAGCTCCAGCTTCCCATTCGGGCACATGAGAGAAGCCTCCCACAAGGATGATAAGACATCCAACATCCAGGCATTCCCTGGGCAACGTCCTTACAGACAGCCAATTCTCTCACACCAGAAGCGACCTGCAGTTTCTCAAGTCGCTCTTGACATGGAAAAAAAACCCCAAAGCAATACCTATTGATCTCACATTTGCATGTTTTCGAACTGGCAGAAATGGGCTACCGGCAGGAGCTCTCCCCACTCCCGGGTTTGAACTGCTGACTTTTCATTCAGCAAGTTCAGCAGCTCAGCAGTTTAACCCGCTGCGCCATCGGAGGCAGTTTCAGTGGGACCAATAGAAATTGAAAGCTTGCAAACTTCTTGTCCAAGAAAAAAAGGTGTCGTTTGACTTGCTTTGTCTCCTAACCTTTAAGAGACTTAAGGTACCCCTAGACTGTAGAATTAATGCGGTTTGGCACCACTTTATCTGCCATAGCTCAGTGCTACAGGATCATAGTAGCTGTAGTTCTCCGTGATTAATACAATCTTAGAGGCAAACTGACCAAACTATAAATCCCAGGACTCTATCACATTGGGCCATAGTAGTTAAAGTGGTGTCAAACTGAATAAATTCTGATGCACCCTTAGAAATATGTATAATTAAATATATGTATGTTGCATCATACAACTTACAGAGCTACCAGAGTAAAAACTGGAGAAGGTACATGTACCTTTAATGGTTATGTAGAAGGAGGAATTTTGATAGATACTGCTTATTACCTAGTTGCATGAAAAGCAACACTTTCTTCTACATGGCCATTAAAATGAAGAAGCCTGCCTCAGTTTGAAACCTGGTTGATGTTGTAGGCCAGGGGTGCTCACACTTTTTCAGTATGTGAGCTACTTATAAAACAACCAAGTCAAAATATTCCATAAAAGCAAAATATTGAGAAATTTATTTCAGTGAGAGCCATATAATACATTTTAAGACGGAATTCAACTAAATGTGAGTATAATAAGCCCCTGAGCATTCCTCACAAATGGCATGGGAGCCATACACACTGTGCCTGCGATCTGCCTGGGATCTACCAGGACGCCCTTCGAGATCTACCAGTAGATCACGGTCTACCTAATGAGCACCCCTGCTGTAGGCTATATTGTAGAGCACGTGCATCAAAGTCAAGGCCAAATCTGGCCCACCATGTCATTTTATGTGGCCCTGCGAATGACTAGACATCATGACTAGAGCTGGTGGGAATTGGGATACAGTAACATCTGGAAGGCTGCAGTTTGTTCTGTTTAGTCAAATAGTAGGGTTTGAATTTAGATACAAGGCTCGTGGATATGATGTCTGGTGTTAAAATGTCCTTTAACATTCCCTTAATTCAGAGCCTCAAGTACTGTTGGGTTGCAATTCCCATTATCCTCAGTGGTGGGTAGTCAAATGTTATGGGAGTTGTCATTCAGAGCATTAGGGGACCCAAACTGGGTAAAAACTAAAGAGCATTGACCGCTATATAAAAACATAATAGTTGGCTCTCTGTATCCATGGATTCAACAGCCCTTTGAAGGCAACCATAAGGCTGATGGGGCCCTGTATGAAAATAAACTTGACACTCCTGTTGTAGACGAAAGAACTGGCAAAACTATCTCAGGGTGCATCTACACTGCATAATAAATGCAGTTTGACCACACTGTAACTGCTATGGCTCAGTGGCAGGCATGTAGCCCCGGGGGTGGGGGGGGGATGAGAGGCTCCCCCCCTCCAAATTCTCTGGTTGGTCCACGTGAAGGCCTTACTGGTACATTATTTAAACTGTTATGTGTATTCATATCATGATCTGATCATCATGCTCAATATATCCCATATGCACGGGGTATTGGGATAACGATACAAAAGGTTTGCTATGGTAGATCCTCTCTCACTCAGACTCAGCCCCCTTAATAAAACTCAGTCGTCCCCGTCCAACCCCCCAAATCAAAATCCTGGCTACGGTACTGCTCAGTGGTATGAAATCCTGGAAGTTATAGTTTTACAAGGTTTTTAGCCTTCTCTGCCTGTGAATCACCAAGCTACAACTCCCCAACTCCATAGCACTGAGCTATGACAATCGCAGTGGGTTCAAACTGCATGCATTCTGTAGTGTAGATGCACCATCTGATGATTCCTTTCCTAAGGCCCCTTCCTCACATTTGAATAAAATCCCACATTATCTGCTTTGAACTGGGATATATGGCAGTGTGGGTTCAGGTAACCCAGTTCAAAGCAGATATTGTGGGATTTTCTGCCTTGATATTCTGGAAGGGCCCTATGAATGATCTACTACGAAATGTATGGAGTCGCCATATACTGACAGGTAACTTAAAGGCACATACACACAAACTAACATTTTGGTGCTGGCTCCTGACCGTGTGTGTGTGTACTCTAACATGCAATTTCCCCCCAATTTTTAAACATATTATAGAAAACTATAGATTGCATTTTCCTTCTCACCAGGCAGACTCTAAACCATTCTCAAAAAACATCTGAAGGGAGTTGTCTTGGATGAAGAGAAGTAATTGCCTTTCAAAAACAGGAACTTTACCAGGCTTAAAGGCAACTTCCAACAAGGTCTACCTGTCCGGAAATATAAGAAGCACAGCTCCCTTCAAACATGACTGAGATGCATCTCTCCCAGTTCTAAGCTTGTAGTATATGAGAAGGAAGGCTGGAAGGTTGACCAGCTGCCGAAAGGTCAGAAGGTCAGGCATTGGCATAAGGTCCAGCCAGACCATGTTGATAGGCAGCTGTTGCTGAATGCCCTGGAAATGGTTGGTTATATGTAGAAAGCATAAAGAAATACGATGAGAATTATGATTAATTTTACTGTCGAGGAGTGATGGAAGCCCTTAGGAGATTTTCTCCTCCAAATATCTCATCCAGTCACTTCTGATGTGAGAGAATTGGCCGTCTGCAAGGACCTTGCCCAGGGGATGCCCGGATATTTGATGTTTTATTATCTTTGTGGGAGGCTTCTCTCATGTCCCCACATGGGGAGCTGGAGCTGACTGACGGGAGTTCACCCCGCTCTCCCCATATTCGAACTACTGACCTATTGGTCAACAGTCCTTCCGGCACAAGGGTTTAACCCATTGCGCCCCCGGGGGTTCCCTCCACTGTATCATGTGGTGTTCTAACTAGTATGGCAAAATTTAGGGGATTCCCTGAAGTAGAGATGGCATTTTCCCCCTTTCGTCTGTTACGTCATATTTTTGAGGTTTGTTGATACGTTACTGGACAATATCCTTTTCCAAACATCTGACCACCATTTATGACTGGGGGGGAGAGGAATCAGAGCAGAAGAGCATTCTGCAACCTGCTGTCCTATAGATATATGGACAACAACTCCCATCATCCCCAGGACAAAGCCAATGCTGAATTGTATTCCCAACACAGCTGCAGAAAACTTAGATTCGGTAGACCTTCTGCAAGCATCATTTGGGTCAAGGATGCTGGATCAGGCAATGAGGACATGTATTAGTAGTATCAGAAATGTTAGTATGTATAGATCAGGCATGGGCAAACTTTGTCCCTCCAGGTGTTTTGGACTCCAACTCCCACCATTCCTAACAGCCTCAGGCCTTTTCCTTTCCCCCCTCAGCTGCTTATTATGATTAGTCTGACTTCCCAAGGTATGGACGTAACTGGCACACAAGTTTTAATTGTCCAAAAGCTACCCTGGCCACTGGGTATGGTGGGAATGGTGGGAGTCAAAGTTCAAAACACCTGGACGGACAAAGTTTGCTCATGCCTGGTATAAATCAATAGCTTTTGCTATCTCAACTACATTGGTGCTTGACCACCAAGCTTGACCACCCATTTTTATATGTGAGATTTTGGAAAATATGCAGTGCCAATCTTATTTTGTATGGTGCATCAAAGAAGGAATATATTCCACAATTGTCATGCATCTTCCAGGTTAGGGAACTCCATCCCCAAAGCTGTCTTGCCATGCGGCTCTGGTCCCTGGTGCTCCAGCTTCTTCAAGTTATCTTTATGTCTTACATTTCATGCTTAGCACAAACTTAGCATCTATCTCAGTGTTTCTAAACCTGGGGGTCGGGACCCCTGAGGGGGTCTCAAGGGGATGTCAGAGGGGTCACCATAGGCCATCAGAAAGCACAGTATTTTTTGTTGTTCATGGGGATTCCGTGTGGGTAGTTTGGCCCAATTCTATTGTTGGTGGGGTTCCGAATGCTCTTTGATTATAGGTGACTACAACTCTCAAATGTCAAGGTCTATTTTCCCCAAACTCCACCAGTGTTCACATTTGGGAATATTGATTATTTGTGCCAAGTTTGGTCCAGATCCACCAGTGTTTGAGTATACAATGCTCTTTGGATGTAGGTGAACTGCAACTCCAGAAGTCAAGGTCAATGCTGACCAAACCCTTAGGGTATTTTCTCTTGGTCATGGGAGTTCTGTGTGCCAAGTTTGGTTCAATTCCATCGTTGGTGGAATTCAGAATGCTCTTTGATTGTAGGTTAACTATAAAGTACCCAAAAGCGGAGCATATATACACTACCACAAAGATAATATAGAATCCTCTCAATATATTGATAACAGCACAACTCAAATATATTTGTTATATAACATTAATGTCATCATAATTCACACTTAATAAACAGAAACATTTAACTTATGCGCATGTAAGTGGAAACGCACAAGTCTCTAGATAAATGTATTCGTAGGAAAAATTCCTTCAGGTGTAGTCACACCAGATAGTCCCAGAGCATCTATATCAGATCCAAGTGGATATAAAAAATAAAAGTCCAAACATATCTTTGAATGTATAACGATAGACAAATATCCAAACTGAAGTTATGCTCCATACGGTCGACGGTAGGGTCAATGCCGTTTCGCCCTCAGGGGCTTCTTCGGGACCAGGAACAAGATCCTGGAGTGGTATGTGGCATTTCCCTGCTCAATACAAAGTAGTGCTATAAAGAATATAGAGCATCACTATATATACACACAAAGCTCCCAAGAGAACTACCAGGGACAACCAAAACAAATCATACATACCTCTTTTCAAGATACATCTTATGCATAATATGGCAAATGCTCAATGGTCAATGTCTCGGACTAAATGACAGTTAGGAAGTAGCAACTAATATGATTGGGGGTCACCACAACATGAGGAACTGTACTAAGGGGTCGCGGCATTGGGAAGATTGAGAAACACTGATCTAACTAAATATCATTCCCACACTGGATATTGTGTTCTGGATATTCTGGGAAATATAATTGGGGGGGGGGATCCATGGGACAGGGCTTGGGTTAAAGGAGGGCATGACTCTTGTAACTCCTAACAGGCAATAAAACTCATAAATCAGTTTAAATCTGTATTTGGGTAGATAACACCCTCCAGCTTAATTGGACAGGGTTTCATGAGTCAGATGTAGAGTCACCAAAAATCCAATGCTTACATTTGATTATCCTTAGTTTAGCTGATTAATTTGTTCCTCAAAAAGGTTCATCCACATCGCTCCTCAGTCAAGGCCAAGATTGGGAAATGATGGCTTGAAGTGTATTTACACTGTAGCATTACTTTAACGTGGAAGTTGTATTTTAACACGGCATTTACTTATTTCTGCTAACGAATGCTAATGCCTTACCAAAATGAAAAATCCAAGTTTCCATAGCATTGAGCCATAGCAGTTAAAGTGGTGTAAAACTGCAGTAAATCTACAATGTAGACACTCCTACTGTATCCCCTATTTTATTAAATCTTTGTTTTGAATGATGACCAATTTCAGCATTTACCTGGTTATTTCCCTCCAGCCCATACTTCACAAATAATAGGTTAGTATTTGATGATCTGAATAGCTCTTCTTCTAGAAGGAGAATAGCTGCATTGCGGGTGACATTTTTTGGCAGTGATGGAGGGCTGGTAGACAATGACTGCCCCATAAGGATCATGCACACAGAGAAGCACATGTCTCTTCTCCATTGTGTTTTACTTACTTACTTAGAAGATCCCTCATAGCTCGAGGATGATTGTCTTCCAGATGTGGTGTCTTGGCGGTGGGTCCGTAGGTGGCTGTGGAGCTCTACTCTTGATCTGCATCTTCTCCTGCAGTGAGGGTATTGGTTTCCAGACGGAAGACGGTCCCTATCAGGGTTGGTTTGATGTGGCACATTTCTCCCTTTCACTTTCCATTCATGCCTCTTTGAATTCTGCAGCACTGTTGGTCACAGCTGACCTCCAGTTAGAGCGCTCAAGGGCCAAGGCTTCATAGTTCTCGGTGTCTATGCTACAGTTTTTGAGGTTGGCTTTAAGCCCATCTTTAAATCTCTTTTCCTGTCCACCAACATTCGGTTTTCCATTCTTGAGTTCGGAGTAAATTACTTTGGGAGATGATGATCGGGCATTCAGGCAATGTGGCCAATCCAGCGGAGTTGATGGCAGAGAAGCATTGCTTCAATGCTGGTGGTCTTTGCTTTTTCCAGCATGCTGTCATTTGTCCACCTGTCTTCCCAAGAGATTTGCAGGATTTTTTGGAGGCAGCACTGATGGAATCGTTCCAGGAGTTGCATATGACGTCTGTAGGCAGTCCACGTTTTGCAGGCGTGGGAAGCTGAAGCTGACAGAGGGAGCTCATCCGCACTCTCCCCGGGTTTGAACCTCCGACCTGTCGGTCTTCAGTCCTGCCAACACAAGGGTTTAACCCATTGCACCACCCAGAATAGCAAGGCAGAAAAACCCACAATATCTTCTCTGAGTCCACATTGCCATTTATCCCAGTTCAAAGCAGATAATTTTGAAATTTGATTCAGCTGTATTTGAAGGGACCTGTGTTAACTCAAATAAGCTCTTTTAATGGTTTTACTCAATGGAGTCAATAAGAAGTCAAAAAAGAAGAATTATACACAGTCCATAACAGTTGAAAGGGCACAATCCTGATAATGAAGTACAATCTGATAGTGGAGCCAATCAGTTCATAGTAGGAGCCCTTGAATTTGGCCCGTGCCTGATTGCATGTGCCTTGACCGATGTGTGGATGCCTTATATGCCTGACCGTACACTTTGGGTTTTGACAAAGCGCCTGAAGGCGCGAAACGGAGCGGGAACCCGGTGACTTCCATCAACCTGGCTCCTACTATGAACTGATTGGCTCCACTATCAGATTGTACTTCATTATCGGGATTGTGCCCTTTCAACTGTTGTGGACTGTGTATAATTCTTCTTTTTTGACTTCTTATTGACTATGATACGGATGAAACCATTATTTTATTTATTTATTTATTTATTTATAAATTCGATTTGGTAGACCGCTCTCTCTGGAGCCCAGAGCGGTTTACAGCATAAAATCAATAAAACATCAATAAACAGATAAAAGACGTATACCCAAAAGCCCCCCTCCCCACAAATGATCCCCACAAATGATCCCGATTACCATTCCTTATTTGAGTTTGTGAGTATATATGTATGTGTCAAATACTATAAGAATACAAATATTGATAAATTGTTACTTGAATATTGACCTTAATTGTGTCATAGTAGAAAATCCCACAATATCTTCTCTGAGTCCACATTGCCATTTATCCCAGTTCAAAGCAGATAATTTGAAATTTGATTCAGCTGTGTGGAAGGGACCTGTGTTAACTGAGAGCAAAGCTCTTTTGCACTTTACTCAACTGAAGTGATAGGAGTACCAAGGAGGAAGGTGGGAGGAAAAGAAAGAGGAGGAAAGTGAGGGTTTTTAAAGCACCTATACTACCCCTTCTCCTCTGCCCCACACACTGAGTTACTTGAGGGCAAACTCTTTTTGCACTCTGTTTGCAGCAATTGAAGTAAGCTGAGGACAAAAGGATAAAGTGGGAGGAGGAGAAAATGGTACATTGCAAAAGACCAGGAAAAGGGGGAGATGAAACAGGATTATTGGACTGTCCCTTCCAAATCAGGACAATTGGAAGGTATGTGCTGGAGTGAAAATGGGAGGAAGCTTTTTCTGTGGTTGCTCCTAAGCTCTACAACTCCCTTCTTATAACAATATGTAACACAATATTTCTTCCTGGGTGATAAATGTCATTTCCTAATTGGTTCTATCATAAAAACATGGAAAAAGGTTTATTACATTGCAAAAACAAGGTTTCCGGAGTGTAACAGCTACTTTCGAAATGAGACCCGCACTATTAACACAGAAAATAACACTTTCAAACCAGGAACAGAATTTTTTCAAATTTACACAGTATAATGGTGATTCTTCTATAGGAAATTGAAGATATTCTGCAGGCCTTTAAGATGCATTTATTTCAGGGATTTATTGACAAGATTTATTCAGAGAGGTTTTCCTTTACATTCAACTGAGTTAGAGAGAATGTGATTTACTCAAGGTTGTCAAAGGAAAGAGTGTGACTTGCCCAAGGTTGCACTCTCTTAGACTCTCGAACCCTGGTCTGCCTGTAATAGTCAAACACTCAAGTCACCACACCACACTGCTCTTGCATTCTTTGAAATACAGGATGTCAAAGCTAAAGTCTTTATTGTTGTGGTGGTGGTAGTTGGTGGTAATTTGTGATTCCAAATCCCAATGAGAACTTGAGGACAAAGATTCTGGATCATAGGATGTCGCTTTTCAACTGGCCTTCCATCCAATGTCTTTATGTTTGTGTTGAAATGAAAAACCGGGCTGAGATCCAGCATTATCCGATAGTTATGACAAGAGCAATTCCAGCAGAATCCTAAAGGGTTTCTTCTGCTACCTGTTCAGAATGTTATTTATTTATTTACTGCATTTTCTCACCCCTGCGAGGACTCAAAGTGGTTTCCAACATAATAATGGCAAAATTCAATGCCAAACATACATGTGAAAAACCAAAGCATAAAATCAAACAATAACATATAACTATGAATTAAAACTATTTAAACCACATTAAACTATGAAACAAAGGCAACATTTAAACAATTAAGACATAGAATTAAAACATATTAGTATAAATATTAAAATCACATAATCCAAAGTCTTTCCAATTGTCAATTGCACATAGAATCATAGTTGGAAGAGACCTCATGGTCCATCCAGTCCAACCCCCTGCCAAGAAGCAGGAAAATTGCATTCAAAGCACCCCCGATAGATGGCCTATTCCCTATTCATTTCTTGCACTGCTCACTATCCAAAGGCTTGGCATCACAGCTATGTCTTTGCTTTCTTTCTGAAGGCCAAGAGAGAGGGTGCTGATCTAATTTCACAGGAGAGGGAGTTCCAAAGCTGAGGGGCCTCCACTGAGAAGGCCCTATCTCTCATCACCACCAACCGCACCTGCGAGAGCAGGGCCTCCCCAGACAATTTCAATCTAGAATACTGCAGTTACCTTTTCCTTGCATCCCATCCAGACAGGCTCTATATCCCAGGATCTGATTCCAAGTTTTTTTTGTTTATCCCAGATTATCTGGCAGTGGGGACTCATATAATCCAGGTTAAAGCAGAAAACCTGGGATCAGATCCTGGGATATAAGGTCTGTCCTTAATTTCAGAAACCCTTCAGATGGGGCAGTGCCTGGCTTAAAGGGATAGGTTTATTATAAGATCACATTTAGTCATGAATGGCCATGAACCTGAATCCCAATAGTTGCAAGATTGTACATCCAGCCTAATACTAAACAGGGTACCAATCATCAAATGTTTGTGTGTATGTATGTATCTATGTCTGTAAAATATTTCTGTCTTGCCGTATATCAAAAGATCTCAGGGTGCTGTATAAGATCAACTGTTTGAACATGTAAAGAAAATCATTAAAATTTAGATAGATTAAGAATGCAATACAATCTCTGATATCCATGGGTGATATGTACTTGGACCTACCATGGAAATGAAACCACACGTATTAGCAAATCCTATTTACATGAACAACTTCTGGTGGAAACCTACCATAAAATGTTGCTGGAAGACCGAAACATAACTAAAGATAATGTATCTATAAAAATTTCTAGGTCCTCCAGTGTGACTCTAGTGCAGTAGTTCTCAACCTGTGGTCCGTGAACCACCAATAGTCTGCAAGAACTAAAATATGGTCCACAGCCTCACCTATACAGCCTATACTGTTGCAACAAGAGTGACTAGCCTCGCAAAACCCTCTTATAATGCTATGGCTGATTAAATATGGTTTTCTGTGGGCAAGCAGATGGCAACTACTGGTTAACATATGTTCTGTATCACAAACTAGAGATGATGCAGTCTATCCAATGCAATTTTCTGAATCAGCACCCCAAATAACCAAACTGAATCTAAAGTTGACCAAAAACTGATTCGTAGCTCTTTAGGTACTAACATTGGAGAGTGGTCCCTGGTCAAAAAAAGGTTGGGAACCACTGCTCTAGTGTCAGCATCTGGACTTACAGTACCATCATGCTGGAGGACCAAGAAAATGCCTAAACATTTCAAAATCCTCTGTGAGAACAATCAACATCTGGCATAAGAATACTATAGAACAGGCATGGGCAAACTTCGGCCCTCCAGGTGTTTTGGACTTCAACTCCCAGAAATCCCAGCCAACTTACAATTTGTTAGGAATGTGGAAGTTGAAGTCCAAAATGCCTGGAAGGCTGAAGTTTGCTCATGCCTGCTATTGAATCACATTGAAGCATTTAAAATGGCTAAAGATAACTTTTGTCTGGACAAAAGATAAGTGAAATTACAGGTACCATACCAACGGATGCAGGAGTTGTACTGTGTATTAAAATACACACACTAGTCAAAACAGGATGACAAGGTAAAAGTGTTCTAAACCCCTTTGCATAATAGCAATCAGCTGAATCCATATTTGACCCAAGTTAACTCTTTTCCTTTTTTTCTCTTCCCCCTCCTGCTTTTCTTGAGACGAAACAAGAGACATTCATCGTGGCCCTGGAAATGACTAACCATGTGGAGGTGCCCCTGGCAGATGGCCCCCACATCATCTTGGAAGACTTGCCAAAACCTTGCCTGGATAAATACTGCGGGTGGCTTATGCGAAATGTGCTGCTCACTCTCACCATCATTGGTAAGAAGTGCTCATGAAAACAAGATGGTTTGGTCCCTCTTTCCTCTCTTTTACCTGTCTGCTTTCTCTGTCCATGGCTAAAGTTATTTTATTGTTTCCTTTGATTCAGCGGTAAAGAAATAGCATCAGACACAATAGTTGCCATCCTCTGCTGAAGTGCATCATGGGCCACAGAAATAATAATAATAATAATAATACCCTTTATTTATATACTGCTTTATCTCCCCTGAGGGACTCCGAGTGGATTACAGTACACATATAACACAAACATTCAATGACTTTCACCCAGTGAACACAATGGCATTACAATACACAGACTTCCCTTTTTCATCTGCAGTATCTGGAGGTGATGCTCAACTCCAGCCATGGGGAGGTGCTCTTGTTCCATTTCTCCATGCTGAGGAGCCTGTTGTCTGTAGACATCTCCAATTGGTTGCTAGCATGTCTACATTGGATGCCCTTTTAACTTTCCGCCGAGGTGGTACCTTTTGATCTACTCGTATTGCATGCTTTCAAACTGATAGGTTGGCAGAAGCTAGGGCTGACAATCGGGAGCTCACCCCAACTCGCGGCTTCGAACTGACACCGCTCCGGTCAGCAGCTTTCTGCAGGTAGCGGTTTAACCCGCTGCACTACCATGGAAAATGGTGTCACAAGAAGGGTACACGGGGTGCAAACAACAGTGGGTGACATATTCAGAGAAGGTGACACCCAAATGGCTGTCACATTTTGATGCTGTGTTTCATAAAAAAAATATCCCTGTAGTCTTATATAACTACAAACACATTTTAATAAACCAAGCTGACATATAGTGTATCAATATAATTACAAGGCTTTTTTTTCGTATCAGGGGCGACTTGAGAAACTGCAAGTCGCTTCTGGTGTGAGAGAAGTGGCCATCTGCAAGAATGTTGCCCAGGGGATGCCCGGATGTTTTGATGTTTTACCATTCTTGTGGGAGGCTTCTCTCATATCCTCACACGGGAGCTGGAGCTGACAGAGGGAGCTCATCCCGGATTAGAACCTCCGACCTGTTGGTCTTCAGTACTGCTGGCACAAGGGTTTAACCCATTGCACCACTGGAAGCTCCTCATTACAAGGCTAAAACTGTGCTAATTTATTATTACTACATTCACTTGGTTTGGGGACACCAAACCCCCATGAAAGTGAAAAACGGTGAATAAAAACATTCTGGTTTTTTTAAACCTTTGGTGACATTTCTCTAAAAATATCTGGATCTTCTAGCATAAATCTGTGGTCAACATCTGATAAAAACTGAGCACAGAGTCACACTAAAAAAACCCCGGGAGGTTTCTACAATTGTCCTTTTCAATATATAAAATGTACATGTTCTCAACAATGTACCATTTGGTCTTTTATATTTTAATCAAACCCGCTAAAGTCAACCCCGCAAATGTGGAGCACCAGCTTTACTTGTTGAACCTTCTAATACAGGGGTGCTCATTAGGTAGCTCGGGAGCTACTAGTAGATCTTCGGCCCTCTTCCAGGTGATCTTCGGGCCTCACCAGCCGGATGGGGCACTCCTGCCATGCGCGTGCATACCCTGCGTGCACGTGCACTCCTGCTGCTGGCTTCCGCTCTCACGGTGCTTCTTTCGCCTGCGGGGCATTGCAGGAAGAAGGAAGCACGAGGCGGGGCCTCTGGAGGGAGTGCCCTGCCTCTCTCTCGTCAAGAAGCAGCTGTGCAGCCTCCGTTGCCTGCAAGACAGGCAGGGTGGAGCGCTCCCTCTGGATGCCCCTCCTCGTGCTTTCTCCTTCCTGCAATGCCCCGCAGGCGGAAGAAGTGCTGCGCGGGTGGAAAACAGCAGCAAGAGCACACGCGGTGGCAAGAGCGCATGGCGGCGGGAGTGCACAGCGGCGGGGGCAGGTAGATCTTTTGGACTTGGTTGCTTTAAGAGTAGCTCGCATGCTGAAAAAATGTGAGCACTCCTGTTCTAATACAAGCACTCGGGGTGGAGCCAGCAGTCGTGGTACACGTCGGTACCAATGACATTGGGAAGGCCAAACGGATGGTCCTGGAAGCCAAATTTAGGTTGCTAGGTAGAAGATTAAGGTCCAGGACCTCAAAGGTAGCATTCTCGGAAATTCTACCGGTTCCACGCGCAGGGACAGCCAGACAAGCAGAGCTCCGGAGCTTCAATGCGTGGATGAGGCAGTGGTGTCGAGAGGAAGGCTTTAGATTTGTTAGGAACTGGGGACATTTTCGGAAAGCAAAACCTTTACAAAAGGGACGGGTTACACCTGAACGAAAATGGAACCAGACTGCTGGCAATTAATATTAAAAAGGCTTCAGAGCAGCTTTTAAACTGATTCCTAGGGGAAAGTCGACAGGAGCTGGGCAGCTTCCGGTTCGAGAGGGTGAAACGCCAAGTATGGAGGATGAAATTTACGCACAAATGGCCGAGTCAACAGAAAAGATAGAAAGTAGTCAAGAGGTAGGACATGGTAGGCCTTCTACAAATTCTCATAAACAGCCAAAGTTGAAAGGGCATCAGAGCAATAAATATAAATGTCTGTACGCAAACGCTAGAAGCCTTCGAACAAAAATAGGAGAGTTGGAATGTTTGGCAAATGAAAAAAATATTGATATTATTGGCATAACAGAAACCTGGTGGACAGAGGAAAACAATTGGGACACAAAAATTCCAGGTTATAAACTGTACAGGAAAGACAGGAGAGGGAAAAACGGTGGCGGTGTGGCCTTGTACATAAATGAAGAGCTAGAATCTCATGAATTAGAATTTCAAGAAAATTCAAACTCACCTACAGAAACATTGTGGGTAAAAATCCCAGGACAAAAAACTAATCTAGCATTAGGGATCTGCTATCGCCCTCCCAACCAAACTCCAGAGGCAGACTGCTATCTGGAAAATGAAATTAAACAGGCCTCAAAAAGCAATAAATTAGTCATAACGGGGGACTTCAACTATCCCCGAATAGATTGGCTAAATTCTTGTTCTACGCATGAAAGAGAGACAAGGTTCCTCGACATGCTAGCTGATTATTCCCTTGAGCAGATGGTCATGGAACCAACCAGGGGAAAGGGGATCCTGGACTTGGTGCTAACTAATGAACAAGATCTCGTTCAAGATGTCCTGAGCCCATAGGTACCAGTGACCACAACACAATAACCTTCAACTTAAGTTTGGATAGCAAACTGTCAGTGAAAACTAACACAGAGACCTTAAATTTTCAAAAGGGAATTTCACCAAAATGAGAAAAATAGTAAAGAACAAACTAAAAGGAACAGTAAAAAAAATCAAATCCCTCCAAAATGCTTGGAAATTGTTTAAAAATACTTTAAAACAAGCCGAACTAAAATGCATTCCTAAAATAAGAAAGAGGCCGGGAAAGTCCAAGAGGACATCGGCATGGCTTACAAATGAAGTAAAAGATGTGATTGGAAAGAAGAAAAACTCATTTAAGAAATGGAAGGCTCTTCCTACTGAGGAGAACAGAAAGGAACACAAGCTCTGGCAAACTAAATGCAAAGCAACCGTCAGGAAAGCCAAGAGATTTTGAGGCACATATAGCTAAGAATATTTAAAAAAATAGCAAAACTTCTTTAAGTACATCAGTAGAAACCCAACTAGAAAAGCAGTTGGGCCACTTGACGAGAATGGTAAGAAAGGGACAATAAGTGAAGACACGGAGATTGCCGCGCGGCTAAATGACTTCTTTGCCTCCGTTTTCACACAGGAGGACAGACAACATATGCCTGCAGCTGAGTCAGTTTTTTCAGGGAGGGAATTAAATGAATTAAACCAGATAGAGATAAACAAGGAAGATGTTCTCACATGCCTTAATAAACTAAATGTCAACAAATCACCAGGGCCAGATGGCATCCACCCCAGAGTTCTTAAGGAACTCAAGTGTGAAATTGCTGAAATTCTAGCCAAAATATATAACCTTTCTCTAAGATCAGGCACTGTACCGAGGACTGGAGGGAGGCAAATGTAACTCCGATCTTCAAGAAAGGATCCAGGGGTGATCCAGGAAATTATAGGCCAGTTAGTCTAACCTCAGTTACAGGCAAAGTGATGGAAACCATTATTAAAGAAAAATTACTAGGCACATAGAAGAACAGGCATTGCTGAAGGAAAATCAACATGGTTTCTGCAAAGGCAAATCATGTCTTACTAACTTGTTAGAATTCTTTGAGGGTGTAAATAAACACATAGATAAAGGGGACCCAGTCGATATTGTTTACCTTGACTTTCAAAAGGCTTTTGACAAAGTCCCTCACCAAAGGCTCCTAAATATGCTCTTCAGCCATGGAATCAGAGGACAGGTCTTGTCCTGGATTGGAACCTGGCTAAACTGTAGGAAACAAAGGGTGGTAATAAACGGACATTTCTCTGGGTGGAAAGAGGTGAGAAGTGGCATACCCCAAGGTTCAGTTTTGGGTCCGTTACTTTTTAATTTATTCATTAATGACCTGGATGTAGGAGTAAATTCTGAGGTAGCAAAGTTTGCAGACGACACTAAATTGTTCAGGGTAGTTAAAAATGAAACTGATTGTAAAGAGCTCAGAAAGATCTCTCGAAATTGAGTGAATGGGCAACAAAGTGGCAAATGCATTTTAACCTAAACAAGTGTAAAGTCATGCACATCGGGGCAAAGAACCCCAACTACACCTACCAATTGATGGGGTCAAAGCTTTCCGAGACAAACCAGGAAAGGGATCTTGGGGTTTTGGTGGACAGCTCAATGAAGATGTCGACCCAGTGCGCAGCAACAGTAAAAAAAGCAAATTCTATGCGTGGCATGATCAGGATGGGAATCGAAAATAGGTCGTCAAATGTTGTATTGCCTCTCTACAAATCTATGGTGAGGCCACATCTGGAGTACTGTGTACAATTCTGGTCACCGCACCTCAAGAAGGATATAACGGAACTGGAAAAGGTACAGAAAAGGGCAACAAGAATGATCCAAGGGATGGAGCAGCTCCCTTACGAAATCAGGTTGCAACGCCTTGGTCTTTTCAGCCTTGAAAGACGGCGTTTAAGAGGTGACTTGATCGAAGTGTATAAAATCATGCATGGGATAGAAAAGGTGAATAGAGAAAAAATATTTTCTCTGTCACACAACACTAGGACTAGGGGGCACTCCTAAAGCTCCAAGGTAGGAAAGTTAGGACTAATAAAGGAAATATTTCTTCACCCAGAGGGTCATTGGGTTATGGAACTCACTTCCAGAGGAGGTTGTGACAGCGGTCAGCCTGGACAGCTTCAAGGCAGGATTAGACAGATTCATGGATACCAAGGGAATCAGTAGCTATTGAAATGGACATCCAAGTGCCACCTCTGTGTTGATGGAGGCAGGCAGGATTTCCCCGGGTACTGGTTGTGGGGGGTCGGGAGCAGGTGAGGGTTCTGCCCTCCTTTCTGCTAGAGATCCCTGTGTACAACTAGTGGGCCACTGTGTGACACAGAATGCTGGACTAGATGGGCTGAGGCCCGATTCAGCATGGCTCTTCTTATGTTCTTATGTTCTTATGTTCTCTGGTCAGAACTGTCATTATTATGTGATTACAAGGATGATTCGAATCACATAGATTTGTCTGCCCATGCTCTAAGCACAACCCATGTATAAGTGGGACAAACAACAAAAAGTTTAAAATATGGAGCCCTAGAGTTCAGAATCCCAGTCAGCCCAATCCAATTCATCCTCCTGTTTTGTTCTTTCTGTCTCTTTTGTAATATACAATAGTAACCCAGAGAATTCTTGTGCCTCACCAATATATCTGTGGGATATCCAGGGTGGAGAAAGAACTCTTGCTATCTATATTTTAAAAACTCTAAAATCAGGATAGTAAATAAAGAGCAACATTACAAAAACAGGAGAATTCTAGACAAGAATCAATCAGGTCCAGCAAACACCTCCCAACAAAAGATCCCCAGAAAGCAATCAGCCAGGCTTCGAAGCTACAAGGCCATTAAATGCTAATCAAGGAGACCAATTGCAACATTCACACTTGCCTCAAACCAACAAGAGTTCTTCTCCCACCCTGGACATTCCACAGATATATAAACCCCACTTGCCTAGTTTCCAACAGACCTCAGAGCCTCTGAGGATGCCTGCCATACATGTGGGTGAAATGTCAGGAGAGAATGCTTCTGGAACATGGCCACACAATCCGGAAAACACAGAAACCCATTGAAAGGGGGTTGTTTTTCTCTGTGGTATATCACCCCGCAGTTGGCTTCTGTGATTGTCGTGGCCCAGAAGAGAGGGGAACAATACGATAATTTTTGTATCAACTGGACTTTTTGTAAAGATCACGCTGGGCAGTAACCCGCCACGGACCTTCATGTAATCTCCCATCTCTGGGCAGCCAGCCATATTTTGCAGTTATTTATATATAAACACACACACACACATACTCACACACTGTCCTGCCACATGGCTGGGTTCTTAGCCTCTGGTGACCTCTTCCGGGAGAGGATGAGAGCAGAAACTCTATAGAAGAAGCATCAGTTTCTTAGAAGTGAAGGAGTGGGATTTAGGACAAAAGCAGGATGGGTTTGAAACATGAGTCTTCTGGGGTGACTATTTGCCTTATTTGTTATGAGCCTGCAAGTTCTCTCCTACCTATGGTGAAAAGGTTTCCTTGGTAAGATTTCATAGAATCATAGAGTTGGAAGGAACCTTGTGGCAGAAAATTCGCATTTGTTCTGGTGAGGTTACCCTTGCCTTTCTGGGAGAGGGTGACTTGCTCAAAGTTAACCAGTGGGTTTCATGGCCAAGAAGGGATTGGAATCCAGGCCTCCGTAGTCACAGTCAATATTCAAACCACGACACCATATTAATTCCTATACAGTGTTCCCTCACTACTTGGAGGTTCGCTTTTAGCGGGCTCACTGTTACTGTATATATGTATATGTGTGTGTTTGTGTGTGTAGAGACACGTGGCATCTGGTCGCAAGCTCTGGCCGAAGCACAGGTTGATAGGGGAAAGGGCCAGGATTTCATTAGTCTCTCATTGTTTCTTTTACGTCATTGCCCGGGAGAAAGAAAATTAAATATGTGGTCTAATCTCTGGAGCTTCACTAGTCTGCCCCCCCCCCCCTTTTTCCCTTTGCCACTGCCTGCTCCTAATCAGCTTGAATAAGAAGACCAAAGGGTACATAGGAAATGCCATCTGCATTTTATGTATTGAAAAGGGTAGATTATTTTGTGCCGGGGAGGAGGATGCTAGCAGGAAGTGCGGAAGGCTAATTTGGCATCGCTGTAATGATAGAAGCAAAAGCCCTCTGAACAAATCTTGCCAAGAAAACCCCGTGACAGGTTCGCCTTAGGGTCACCATAAGTCAGAAGGCACACAACAACAAGGATTTCATGAATAATTCGATAGGGGGAACCAATTTGGGGAAACACACCATCAAAATCTCACGTCACAGCCACTTCAGTTCAAAGCAGAGCATGGAAGTAACTTGTTGCCATTGATGAGTAGCTGTTGTGCACACCTAAAAGTTATTTCCAACTTAAACTTATCACAGGGTTATTGGAAATTCCATAATCTACAGGAAATAAGTGCACCATAACCTTATTGAAAAGTAAAAATGATGTCATATCCATTTGGCAAATGTGACTCTCCATGAAAATGTGAAGACCACCTTTTGAAAACCACTAGTCAAGAAAAGCATGACCTTGTTAGAAGTCAACCCTTTGAACAAGTGATATTCATAAGCATTCATATAATGGCACATAGGCAACTCAGCTGTTAAACTGAAGAACTATGTATTTAAACTCCAACGGATAATGGGCTTGGCCGACTTACCGGCCGAGCAGGTTGCGGGGCGGGGTAGTCCTCGTCGCCATCTTGTGAGTAAGAAAGGTCTTCTTCTTCCCAGAAGCCTCTGGGGTGGCGGGAAGGTTTCCCGCCACCAACGCTGGCTAGCCAATAACGGGGCTGGCTCCACCCCGCCCCCCTCTTGGCAACCAGCCAGCCCCTACTTCCACCCGGGCAGCTTATTTAAGGCTGCCCGGGACTTCCCCTGCAGCACGCAGGGGCCAGTTACTGTTTTTCCTCCCACCCTCTCTACTTCTTACATTGTTTGTTGTGTACAAGTTGTTCATTTATCCAGTTTCATTGTTGCAGTTGTTACGGTTATGCGTGATTATGCTCTTTGACGCAACTCCGTGTTTGGCATGTGGCATGGCCCCTGGATCAGGCTGGCTTATTGCCCCTTGGTTGTTAGGGGGATAACACCCAGGCCCCCTGGAGTGCTGAGTTTCCGTGGACAGGCATTGGGCCGCTCACACCCAAGCTTGCAAGCACCTTTGGACATTTGTGGCGCTGTACGACCCCTGATCCAGGACCCATGCGTGGCCACCAATCCTTTGTTCCTGTTTTCAATAAATAAGTTGTGGCCATTTTCATCCAACCACTTGTGTTTGTGTTATTGTTCATGGCGCGAGGTGTATCACCCTTGCACACGCAAAGACATGCATGCCACTACAAAAGGATATTTGGTTAGCAGACGATGATTGTTTCTTTGAAGTAGAATTCACAGTTGTAATTGCCCAAAACATACAGTCCCTTAAAACCTATTAGTTAAAATATGTATTGAGAGATAAAACAAAGTATTCTTTGAAAAATAACATCTCAGGTTTACTAACCAACTTCTTGTATATATTCACCATACAGGCACATTTCTTATTAAGAGTTCAGTTAGATAAGATGTAGTTTCTTCTCTGTGTTGAGTACACAGGGTATGATACTTAATCAATTGTCCATAGTCTTTAAGTATTGCTGTACTCACTGAAGTCCATAATTCATACTTCTCTACTAAAGTCCAAACCACAACATGCATCCACCTCCACTGAGGTCTAATATAAACTCTATAACAAAAATGGAGTCTTGTGTGTGAAGTCCCTCTCACACTAAAGAGGTATAGTCAAGCTGGCAAACCAAAATGTACATACAATATAGGTTAACAATTCTACACACTTACAAACAGTTAGTGGAGGCTTGGAAGGTTGCTATTTCCAGCAAGGGTTGTATTTATTTTGTGGGGAGGGAGGCTTGTTCAAAAGCGATTTGCCATTGTCTCCTCCTGGGGATGAGAGAATGTGACTTGCCTGAAGCCACTCAGTGGGTTCCCATGGCTGAGTGGAAATTTGAACCCTGGTGCCATTTCACACTACAGAATGATAGGACTATTATTTTATTTGAACTGCACTGATTTCATCCTATTGAAGCCTGTGGTTTGGTAAAGCATTGGAGCTCCGTGGCTAATAATTCTGAACATTGTTGCCTAGCTCGAGGGCCCATTTGTTTGTCTTTTTAGCAGCCCAGAACACCCGTCAGACTCTTACCTAGCACCACATTTCAAATGACTTGGTTATCTTCCTATCAACTTTCTTCACTGTCAGGCTTCCATAATCATACATGGACTTCTAAATGCCATTCCCTAAACTGTCACTCCCATACTTCTACAGGATGTTGTAGTTAAAATTATATCAAAGTTTTGAAACTGTGTAGGGTTGCAGTCCTGGTCCAGCAATCGAACCATTACACCGCACTGGCTCATGTATATATTATTTCCTTTTTCTAGTAACAAGTAACTCAATTAGTTGGTTTCTTACTCCAGTAACCAAGTCACAGTAGACTTATCTTGGTATTATAATAGAGCAATTATTTAAAAGGGTAACTTTACTTTTTGGCAGTGTTAATGTAATTGGCTTTATTTACCTTTACATTTGCAGGGAATAATTGACCTTTTAGGTACAGCTTCAAATACTTGTAGCTCACAGCATACACAATTTTTATCTAAACAAAATTGTTACATAGCTCAAGCAAAAAAAATTCTTGGCATCTTGAATTTTAGGCCTGTGTCTGGTTATTTGGTGCGCTGATTCAGAGTGTCTTCAATATGGTTATCATGGTTTTCTAAAGGCTGGTAGATGACAACTTCTATGGTATATGACTTATGCTCTATGGCTTTGGAATGGTGACTGTAAAATTAGCTAATTTGTACAGATTACACTAATATGCAACACGATGTAGGGTGAGTGGGCTTAATAACAAAATATATATCATAAATGTATAGCAGAGAAACTTATCAGCACCAGCGCGACCCAGCACCAGTAGCCCAAAGTGATTAAAAGAACAAAGACACACAGCCCAATATTATCTCTTCCATAGGAGGCTTTTCTTTGTAGTAAAATAATATGGTTGCACTATTTACAAGAACAAGGTTTCCATAACACGAATAAACAAGAACATAGTAGCTGTACACACAGCAGCCTTCACACTGGAGGTTTCTCTCGCTCTCCTCAGGACGACACTACCTTTGGCCCACTAACTCCAAAAGGCTTCGGTTTACTCACTCTCCTCAGGACGACACTAGCTTTGGCCCACAAACTCTAACAGACTTTGGCCTACTCACTCTTCTCAGGATGATACTTGCTTTGGCCCACAAACTCTAAAAGGCTTTGGCCTACTTACTCTCCTCAAAACGGCACTAACTTTGGCCCACTAACTCTAAAAGGCTTCGGCCTACTTACTCTCCTCAGGATGACACTACCTTTGGCCCACAAACTGTAACAGACTTTGGCCTACTCACACTCCTCAGGACAACACTAGCTTTGGCCCACTAACTCTAACAAGTTTTGGCCTACTTACTCTCCTCAGGACAACACTAGCTTTGGCACACTAAGTCTAACAGGCTTTGGCCTACTTACTCTCCTCAAAACGGCACTAACTTTGGCCCACTAACTCTAAAAGGCTTCGGCCTACTTACTCTCCTCAGGATGACACTACCTTTGGCCCACAAACTGTAACAGACTTTGGCCTACTCACACTCCTCAGGACAACACTAGCTTTGGCCCACTAACTCTAACAAGTTTTGGCCTACTTACTCTCCTCAGGACAACACTAGCTTTGGCACACTAAGTCTAACAGGCTTTGGCCTACTCACTCTCCTCAAGACGATACTAGCTTTGGCCCACAAACTCTAAAAGGCTTCGGCCTACTTACTCTCCTCAGGATGACACTACCTTTGGCCCACAAACTGTAACAGACTTTGGCCTACTCACACTCCTCAGGACAACACTAGCTTTGGCCCACTAACTCTAACAAGTTTTGGCCTACTTACTCTCCTCAAGACAACACTAGCTTTGGCACACTAAGTCTAACAGGCTTTGGCCTACTCACTCACCTCAGGACAACACTAGCTTTGGCCCACTAAGTCTAACAAGCTTTGGCCTACTCACTCACCTCAGGACAACACTAGTTTTGGTCCACTAACTCTAACAGGCTTCGGCCTACTAACACTTTCAGTGATTCACTCACACTATTGTAATAAAAATACCTAGTTAATTTTTAATATTTCTGACACACGATAGTTGTTCCTGGGTTATAAATGTTATTTCCTAATTGATTCTATCATAAAAACATGGGAAAAGTTTATTAAAATGCAACAACTGTGTTTCTGTGGGACCTCCTGCAGCACATTTTGCTATAGCTTTGCAATGAAAATCTCATAGAGTCTCAACCTATTCAACATAGTTTGTGGCACAAAAACAAAGTTTCTGGAGTATAACAACGACCTTTCAAAGTGAGACCCAGACAAGTAAACAAGAAATAACACTTTCAAACCAGGAACAGAAAATTATTTTGTTACATAGTGTTATGGTTTTAAATTTAATTACCTTGATAAAGAGTATCAGAATTTCAGAGGAAGAAATCTATATAAATAATCTATATAAATAAAAATGTAATGTTGGTTTGTGGGATTAACAAAACTCAAAAACCACTGGACTAATTGCCGCCAAATTTGGCCACAAGACACCTACTAACCCAAGGAGTGACCATCACTAAAAAAAAATTGATTTTGACATTTGGGAGTTGTAGATGCTGGGATTTATAGTTAACCTACAATCAAAGAGCATTCTGAACTCCACCAATGATGGAATTGAACCAAACGTGGCCCACAGAACTCCCATGACCAACAGAAGGGTTTGGTAGGCATTGACCTTGAGTTTGGGAGTTGTAGTTCACCTACATCCAGAGAGCACTGTGGACTCAAGCAATGATGGATCTGGACCAAACTTGGCACGAATATTCCATATGCCCAAATGTGAACACAGACTGAGTTTGGGGAAAATATACCTTGACATTTGGGAGTTGTCGTTACTGGGATTTATAGTACACCAACAATCAAAGAGCATTCTGAATCCCACCAATGACAGAATTGGGGCAAACTTCCCACAATGAACCCCCATAATCAACAGAAAATACTTAAGGCCATCCAGTCCAACTCCCTTCACCAGGGCAAGAAAATGTCATCAAAGCCCTCCTGACAAAGAGCCATCCAACCATAGATAGAGAGAGATATGATTCACACAGAGAGAGATTATAGTATCATAGATTTGAAATGAACCCCTAAAGAAGGGAAATTATATGTTGCATGTTCCAGAGTAGGCAAACCAGACAATCTCCACATCAACACTGACAAAGAAACACCAAGAAATACTGTTTACCCACAAGCATAAAGAAATTACATACTAATTAGAAACCAACACTTTCTCATTATTTGTCAGATCACCAGACTGGGCCACAGCAACGTGTGGCAGGGGACGGCTAGTATCTATCTATATAAATAAAAATGTAGTGTTCGTTTGTGGGATTAGCATAACTAAAAAACCACTGGATGAATTGACACCACATTTGGACACAATACACCTATCAGGCCAACGAGTGACCATCACTCATAAAAACACTGTAATACAAAGGAGAAGAGGCTTAAAAAGCCAAAAACCAAAAAAATACATTACAACACATGCACAAAACCACATATATACACAAACACACATACACACACACATAAACACATATATACACACAGAAAACACATGTACACAGACTGGACCACAGCAACGCGTGGCAGGGGACGGCTAGTACTTAATAAAACGGGTCTCTAACAATCAGGGGAGTGTTGGTTTTTTGCCCTCCCTTGCCCCTCTCTCTCGGCTGAGCTGTGTGCCCTGACTTTGCATTTTGCCCTGGTTGCCTCCAAGCAATTTCCATTCCTGGATCTTTTCCCAGAGAGGATTCGGGGGCGTGAACCCCTGCAGCCTGGCTTTACTCCAAGTAGGACAGCAGCATATCTCTACGGATCCTTTGAAAAGATCCTGTTTCTACAAAACGGTTTAGATATCAGAAATATCATGATCCTGCCTCTGCAAGGTTTGGATACAACCCTCCCACACAATGTCCGAAGCAACAGATTGGTTCTCTACAGGGCATAATATCTGAAGCTGATGAGTTAGCAAAGAAAATGGTGAATAAGATTTTATTTCTGGTTTCCAATAAAAATCTTTAGGGCATTTCATGCAAGTAGAGAGTTATCCTCCTCTGAAAAAAAAATGTTACGATACAAAGAGATTTAACTTCTTGTCTCAGGCTGATCGGATATCTCTATCTATCTATCTATCACCTATCTATCATCTATCTATCTATATCTTCTATATAAATAAAAATGTAATGTTCATTTGTGGGATTAATATAATTCAAAAACTTCTGGATGAATTGACACCAAATTTGGACACAATACACCTATTAGGCCAACGAGTGACCATCACTCATAAAACACTGGAAAACACAGCAGAAGAGAATTAGAAAGCCAAAGGAAAAACCAAAAAAATATTCCAACGCACGCACAAAACCACATACCTATATAGGCAAACACACATATACACAAATATACACACACACAAAACACATCTACACAGACTAGGCCACAGCAACGCATGGCAGGGGACAGCTAGCCCATAATAAAAGTGAAAATACATATGTATATGTGTGGCTGGGGTGTCCACTTCCAAATACAGGCTTCCACTTCCACAAATAGCTATAGCTCCCACTATTCAGGAGACACCAATGGCCCTCCCTCTAATGACATTGCAGATTGTAGAGAACACCATAAACATGTACAAGAGCCCTGCCAATGTTCTCCACAAATGCCATATTGCCCACCACCCAAGTGAAGGCTTTCATATGGGGACAATTTCATCCTGGATTTTATGTGTTTCCTTTACCACAAACATCTCAGTGTTTCTTACTCTCTCCATTAGTGTGCAGTTTGCATGGCTCCACCCACTGCCTCTCCCATAACCCATTCCTATACTTTTCTATGGCACACAGCAAACAAAGGAATTGATCAGCAACTGAATATACTAGAGAGGTTTGGGGAGAATTCACAATGATTTATATAAATTGTAGGTACTGGGATTTATAGTTCACCTGAAATCTGAGAGCACTCTGAACTCCACCAATGATGGACCTAAAACCAACTTGGCACACATAACTTCCATGCAGGGGCGGACTAAGGTAATTTAAAATGGTAAGCGAACATTATTTTGGCGCCCCCTCGCTCTCCGGCCTTGTGGAGCGTGTGCATGCACGCCGGGCGTGCATGCGCTGGGCCAGGTAGTTCTGCACGTGCGCCATTGCTGCAGAGGGACTCCAGATGGACTGAGATACCAATCGCCCTACGTGAGGCCGAAAGGAGGAACTTTTTGCAGCGGGATGGAGCCGGAGGTTTTTGGGCGATTGGCGTCTCAGTCCAGCTGGAGTCCCTTTGCAGCAATGGCACATGCGTGGAACCTGGCGGCCAGAAACGCCCCTGACTACGTGGCGCCCTAAGCGGGTGCTTACTTTGCCTAATGGTAAATCCGCCCCTGCTTCCATGACCAACAAAACATACTGGAGGGGACTGACCTAGACATTTTGGAGTTGTAGGTACTGGGATTTATAGTTCACCTACAACAATGAGCACTCTGAACTCCACCAAAGAGAGAATTGGACCAGTGAAAATGAAAATAAATTGAGTTATTCTGATGTTTCATTCCTATGTCATGGGACTCCGTGAGTGAAACTGGGACTGGATCTACAGTGTAGACCAGGCATAGGCAAATTTGGGCCCTCCAGGTGTTTTGAACTTCAACTCGCACATTCCTAACAACCTTAGGCCTTTTTCTTTTCCCTCCTCAGCCACTTAAGTGGAAGGGACCTGAGGCTGTTAGGAATAGTGGGAGTTGAAGTCCAAAACACCTGGAGGACCCAAGTTGGCCCATGCCTTTTGTAGACTCATATAATCCAGTTCAAAGCATGTAAACTGGGATCAGATCCTGGGATATAGGGCAGTGTAGATCCAGCCTGGGTTAGTCACCCTTCTCACCTTGATCTCCCTCTTAGGGTTGTTGTCAAGTTAAAATGATGAGAAGAGCCGTGTGTGTATTTTTGAACTCATTTGAAGAAATACAGGATAGAAATGTAGATTATGTATTTTGAGACACTCATGTAGCATTTTAAAATAATTGGTAGCCTAGGCATGACAACAAAAATTTGAACGACTACGAAGAATTTAATTGCATGAGGCTGAGAAATCGCAATTACAACAGAATAGTAGCTCCAAAGAAACACCCCACGCCTTCATCAGCACTCCTTTTTGGGCTGGTTGCACATCCAAAATCTTGCCATTGCTCTACCCAGCCATACATCTGCCATTAGGAAATGGTAGGCTCATTTTGTGCAATGACAGGACCTACTAATGGGGGATGCAGGCTACTTTCAGGATTCCAAGGGCTTCACTACTATGCCAGCTGTCAGTCCTCTCCCCAATGCCACTTCATGTGTTACCTGAGATGACCCACCTCTTTCCATCTAAATCTGAGGGTGATCAAAGTCAAATTCTGCCAAAGGCAAATTCTTCTGCAAGAAACTCAGACTTTATCTTTGTTTTCATTTCAGGAGTCATTTTGGGATCTGTGTTTGGGGGTTTGCTTAGGATGCTTCCACCGCTTGATAGCGACCTGATCATGCTGATATCTTTTCCTGGAGACATTCTTATGCGCATGTTGAAAATGTTGATCCTGCCTCTGGTTATATCCAGTCTCATTTCAGGTAAGCTCCATACTAATCACTCTTAGTAAGTAAAAGTGTCATCTTAAAGAGATCATAAAAAAGAATATGTTGTATGTGTTTGGAGACATGTGAGTATCACTAACTACATTCCTATTACTACGAGCATCATGGTTTGTATGCACCCAATTCACTTCAGCTTTACTCCTTCAACAACAAGGAGGAGTGACCTGGACCAAGTGGGTCTCTTTTACTTTCACCTTTGTTCTCCTGTAATGTCTGCCATGTGTTTTGTGGGCAGGTCTGGCTGGCCTGGATGCGAAATCGAGTGGGCGAATGGGGACTCGTGCCATGCTCTATTATATGTCAACAACAGTGGTGGCGGCCATACTGGGTGTCATTCTAGTCATATCCATTCATCCTGGCAACCCAAAACTCAAGAAGGCTCCTTCGGTGGTATCCAAAAATGAGGATGTCTCCAGCTTGGATGCTTTTTTGGACTTGATCAGGAACCTGTTCCCAGAGAACCTGGTGCAGGCCTGTTTCCAGCAGGTAACACAACTGGCAGAGAGGGCTTAACAACAATAGAAGCTTCCTTTCACACTCCACCAACCCTTCCTGCTTCTTTCGCATTCAGATCCAAACCGTCTCAACAAAGGTGTCTGTACCACCAGTTGTAATACGCAAAGAAAACATCAGCCAGATTGTCCATACCAATGGGACTGCGCTTAATGCTACCGTCACAGAGGTCAACGTGGGTCCCAGCACTGTCACCCAGAAACGCCTGGAGTTCAAGCCTGGAATGAATGTTTTGGGTGAGCCTGCTACATGGGAGGGAAAGGGTTCGATAGAGGTTGCAGGGAACAGACTGACTTTCATAAACAGACAGTGATATACAGTGGGCCCTTGGTATCTACTGGAGTTTGGTTCCTAGACCCCTGCAAAACTCATGGGTACTCAAGTCCCATTGTATATGATGGTGTAGCAAAATGGTGTTCCTTATATAAAATTGCAAAATCAAGGTTTCTTTTTTGGAATTATTATTTGCATGGGGGATATTTTCAGGCCCTGGATGCTTGAATCTGTGTATGTACAACCCATGGTTGTGAGAGACTGACTGTATTGTAACACATACAGTATTCACATATTCTGCATCTCAGGATTCAATCATCTATATTTCTATCAATCAATCAATCTATCTATCTATCTATGTGTGACTATGAGAGTACTGTATATGTGTATACACACCAACACAGAGAGTAACATTAATACATTGATGTCAATGTATTTGTAGGATTCATAAGTGTGTGCGTACATATATTTCCAACACTGCATACCAACATCAAAATTAGTTCAGCATTTCCGATTTATACAAAGTGTTACACTTCAACATACAAAAAGTTTAGCTCTGCTCTTTCCTAGTCTGAGGAGAAAGAAAAGGTATAGATGGATGTTGTTGTTCTTTTTGTGTGTCATTAAGTGATTTCCCACTTATGGCAACACTAAAGCAAACCTATCATGAGGTTTTCTGTGACTCACCCAAGGTCAGCCAATGGGTTTTGGCTAAGATCAAGTGTGTGTGAGTGTAAATCCTAGTTGTCTCAGATGTAGTCCTATGCTCAACCTGCTAAACTATGCTGGATTGCCAAAGTGAAAACTAGAGTGAGTTCCTGTCCTTTAGGGTTGCGTGGAAAAGAGAATTTCAGCAAGATTCCCTTGTCATGCAACTAGATAACAACCGAAACGTTCCCATTTACATAACCACTAAAGATAAAGGAACCCTATCCAGATTTAGCTTTGGCTACCTTATTATGAGTGTAAACACCTTCACTTTTTTGCCAAACTGTAATGGAGGTGGGGGGAGTGTTGATTTTCTATCTCTGAGACCCTTTCCTGCTTCACTCCTCCAACAGGCTTGATTGGATTCTTCATCGCCTTTGGCATCTCCATGGGAAAAATGGGAGAACAAGCCAAGCCCATGGCTGATTTCTTCAATATCCTTAATGAGATCATCATGAAGCTTGTCTCCATGATCATGTGGTGAGAGGCTCACATAGACCGTCGACCTGGTAGAATCATTCCTTTTGATGCAAAAGACTGGCTTATTGATAATAACCCCAAACATTGCTTTTGGCGATTGCCAGGATTTCGGCATTAGCAGAAGAAGCTAGGAAAATATTTAGATGGGTTGGCAGACTCTGTCTTCAGTTATCATATAAGTAATATAATGTACATGCTGGTTTACTTCTGCTTTAAAATCTGTATTTCTGTCCTCATTCATGTATGAATATGTGTAAGGTCTGGATTTGTGTGTGATGATTAGAAAAGTCTTCTTTTTTATAAAAAGGTTGAGCAAATTCTGAAAGTCTAAAAAAAAGTTAATAACTTTTCCAATTCACACACATATTTGTGTGTATGTGTGCGTAAACACACCTTGTGAAGGAGATATATTCTGTCTGGCTGTTATTCTGTGTGAAGTACTTACTTGTGGTCTGTTAATTGTAATTTATTTATTTATTTATTATTCGGGCTTCTATGCCGCCGACTCCGAGGCTCGCGGCGGCTTACAGGAGCCAAAGGGCACAGTAAAGTACAGGCAATAAGCAGTTAAAAACAATTAAAAACAACAGCAGTACAGTAATTAATAACACAGTTAAAACAATGAACAGCACATCATCCTCAGAAGAATGAATAGATGGCGGGGCATGGGCAGGACTTACTCACCAAAGGCCTGCTTAAACAGGTATGTTTTACAGGCCCGTCTAAACGGGAGCAAGTCCTTCATAGCCCAAGTTCCGGCCGGGAGGGCGTTTCACAGCGTAGGTGCTATGACAGAGAACGCCCTCCGGCGGGTAGCAGTCAGCCTTGCGAGTTTAGCTGAAGGTATCTCCAGGAGATTGGAGTCCTCAGACCGAAGTGATCTCGGAGGACAATATGGGGATACACTGATGACAAACCATGGAATTGAGGGTATAATTCTGTATTTTTGGGAACTTCATGGGATATTGTAAACCCCTTCACTAGCAGAGAGAGGGAAAGTTCATTTTATCACTTGACTGCAGTAATAACGGTTAAAGTTATTAACTTTTTTTTAGACTTTCAGAATTTGCTCAACCTTTCTATAAAAAAGAGGTTAAAGGTTCTCACTTTCTGTCCATTCTGTAGGTACTCACCTTTTGGCATTGCTTCGCTCATCTGTGGCAAGATCGCAGCTATCAAAGACCTGGAGATGGTGGCCCGGCAGCTGGGCATGTACATGGTGACTGTCATTGTGGGTTTGGTAATCCACGGCGCTTTGGTACTGCCCCTCATCTTCTTTGTCATCACCCGGAAGAATCCCTTCATCTTCTATGCTGGCATTTTCCAGGCTTGGCTTACTGCCCTTGGCACCGCCTCCAGGTGTGAGCAAATTTTTATCCTGGTTCTTTTCACTGGAACCATTCATGTAAATATATGACATATATATGCTCTCCCTCAAGTGATTTGCTCCAGCAGTTCAAAACCCTTATGCCTCTCTGTTGTTGCACTGTTACAATTCCTTTATAGTAGTGTCTGCCATGCTGTATGAGGAGCTCTCCATAAAAAATAGTTTGGCACCCACAATCAACAATCTACAATTTGACTTACCTTACTCAGGGAAAATGGTACTTCTAGAATTTTTTAGTTCCTCTAGGTGACTCTATGATATGTTTTACCTGGAAGTTATCATAGAGTCACTGTGGAGGACCTAGTAAAGTCCTAGAGAAGATACATCTATGAATTTCTAGGTCCTCCAGGGCAATTTTATGGTATGCTGGAACCAGAAGTCAAGTAATTTAATGGTGTTTGGGTATTTTTGTGTTTTCAGTCTGGAGCATCTTCCCCATGGATACCAGGGTCCTAGTGTACGTCACAATTCCAGATCTTTGCTGTTTAAGCCAACATCATCTTCAAATCTCAATTTTTTGGTAGAAACTTGATCTCTCCATTCCTACCATTGCCAGTATGGGATGCAGTGGTTATAGTATTCATCTTGTAAGTGGGCAGTCATATCTTGAGCATATCAGACTGCCCTACCTTTTGGGATCATTCTGAAGATAAAATGTGTGAATGAAAAACATGGTTGTTCTGAAAGGAGCATGAAGGAAATAAAGATCGCCAGGCAGCATGGCTAGTAGTTATGTTGGCTAGGCAATTATGGGAATGTTGGTTGAGAAAAGTTGCATTTCCAAGTTGTGCTCATGTTAGGTGTTAACAGACCTATACACCTGCCAGTTCAAGTATGTATAAATTATTGTCTTCCTGTTACTTCCAGATTTGTGTATGCTAAAGGTGGATAGTAGCTCGGTACACAGAATTTTAATCTCTTTTTCCCTGTATCCCAAACCTATCTATCTTACTACTGCTTCGTACCAGTGCTGGAACACTGCCTGTCACTTTCCGCTGCCTCGAAGAGAACCTTAAAATCGACAAGCGAGTGACACGCTTTGTTCTGCCCATTGGAGCCACCATCAACATGGATGGAACCGCCCTCTATGAGGCTGTGGCAGCCATCTTCATTGCACAAATGAACAGCATCAACTTGGACGGGGGACAGATTGCAACAGTCAGGTGAGCTTTAGCAGCTTCACCCTGGATCACATTGATTTACTTATCTATAAAAGTTACATATTCATGACCTTTGCTTAATCAGGATGTGACATTCTCCTCCCCAACTTACTTTATGGGACACCGGCTGCATGGGGAGAAGGAGATCCATTTTGCCAGGAGATCAGATTATGAGTGAATGACGTTTCCATCATGCTTTGGGGAACTGGATGAGGAGAGGTTACTTAGAAGCTTATTGCATGAGGCAGGTAAATTGCAATTACAACAGGATAATATCCTCTTTGGCTGTTATTCTGCTGTGGTTGTGTTTACTTGCCTTATATGATTGGAACCTCTGTTAAGTATACTAAAGGATTTCATCACTTGCAATAAAATCAGCATTTCTGCACATTTAAGAAATTGCAAACAATGCTGCCCTTCACATGACGCAAGCTTCAAATGTGGGGTAGAGATATCTTGCTGTTTCTAAAGTGTGGGTTTCTCCTGACAATTTCTAAGCCAGTTGGCAAGCGACTTATTCTTCAATTCCCGGCGTAGAGATATGTAAAAATGGCCAATTTAAAATGTGATGGGAATTCCCCCTTTACCATCTGTAAACAGAACAATGACGTCTCTATGGAGGAAGGAACCGGAATGTGCAGTATTGATTCCTTTCTTCCACCATTACCAGTTTGGGACTGAGGGGGTATAGCAAACATTCAAAGAATTTTCTCTTCCCTGGCCTTCCCTTCCGTGCGGATTTTTTCCCTCCGCCTCAAAACTGGGTTGGAAGCCACCTTAAGCTTCCAAGCCCATGCCTTCCCTCCGGATCTGAAAGGCCCCATGGGGGGAAGGAAAGCTGTGTCCAAAGCGGCTGCTTAACCTGCTTTGGACGCGGTTTTCCTTCCTGACGCGGGTGAGGGGGGAAGGAAAGCCACGTTCAAACAGGAAGGAAAGCCACATCCAAACTGGGTTAAACACCTAGTTTGGATGCGGCCATTAACAAAATTTTGGATTAATTTTCAAAATTTCGGTGATTTTGAAGCATTTTCCCAGAAAATTTCGAAAAACATTAAAAATTCGAAGCGCCAGCACTCGCTACATCCGAAGCGAGTTTTGAACGTTTTTTAAAAAATCAACCAGCCCTAACAGCTAGCTATCATGTTTCTCATTTTCTCTCTCTTTTCCTACAGCCTGACAGCTACATTGGCTAGTGTGGGGGCAGCCAGTATACCCAGTGCTGGGTTAGTCACCATGCTTTTGATCCTGACAGCTGTAGGACTCCCCACTCAGGACATCAGTCTCCTCATTGCTGTGGACTGGTTACTGTGAGTGCCATCAAGGGTAGATGTCAAGGCATCTGGTCTGGGAAATGCCGGGTGGGGAAATAATATAGGACCAAACCTTGATATTGATAACTATTTCTGTTTTACTATTATTTTGCTCACATTTCTTCTTTCTAAAAACCTTAAAATTGCTTGCAGAATAATTCAGAACACACACACATATAAAGCAAAGTAATAAAATAACGTTATTTCCGAACAATCATAAAGTTTTCTTGGCAAGATTTGTTGAGAGGAGGATTGCCAAAGTCTTCATCTGAGGCTGACAGAATGTGACTTGCCTGAGGTCTGAGGGCCATTCTTGTGTTTTCCATATTTGCTGGCATATGGCATGCATCACCTTGACAGCATCATCTTTCAAGATTTTAAATAGTTTAGCAGGGATCCCGTCATCTCCTGCTGCCTTGTTATTAGCAATGCTAATTCAACCTCACTCCTCAGGATGTCTGGTTCTAATTCACTCACCACACCATATATTATTTATTTATTTATATATTTTCTGCTCTTCTCACCCCAAAGGGGACTCAGAGCGGATTACAGTAGACATATTTGCAGACAATCCCTGCAGTTCAACATATAGACAACATATATGACATATTTAGACATATTTAGACATATATAGATGAATAGAGGCAAACTTCTGGCCACCAGGGGGAGCTGACGCACTCCTCATCTCTCTCAGCATTTTCCAGCGTCCCTTTGTTGTTCTTCCGCATTCCTCAGTGATTCCTGGAGTTCTTTATGGCCTCATAAATCAATCAAAATTTGCATCTCCACTTAATGTGGTACCTTTATCTCCTACTTGACAAATGAATTGTCTTTCGGGCTGCAAAGGTCGACAGCAGGCTACACTTAAGATCGAGTACCCACTTCAACCCGGGCAGGCCTCGAACTCATGACCTACTGGTCAGAGAGATCTTATGCAGCTGACACTTAGTTAGCTGCGCCATATTCCCGGTATTATCCTTCCTATACAGATCTTCTGGATAGTCTCACCACCTTCTCTTGATCTCTTCAGCTTCTGTAAAATCCTATGATTCCATAGCATCAAAACATGGCAATTAAAGTGGTATCAAACTCTATTCTGCAGTGCGTCCAAAGAGGATACCATCTATTGTGTCTATGAAATAAATGGTTTCTTTTTCTATAGATACCTATCAAAATAGTAGGCAGCAGAGAGATTCTGTAACAAGAAAGAAACAACTATAAATATGGGTTAACCTGAGGTCTTTTTACACATTTCTGTAATCACCCTTTGTTGTTATTTTCTTGCCTCCCTCTTGCAGAGATCGCATGAGAACCTCTATCAATGTGGTAGGAGACTCCTTTGGTGCCGGCATCGTCCATTACCTCTCTTTGAAGGAGCTGGAAGTCATTGATGCTCGAGCCGAAGGGCGTGAGCTCGACCCCACTGCTTTGAAGCTGCAAGCCCTGGGCAACCACCAAGGACCCCTGGAAGGCTCCATTGGGTCTGGATACACTGTCCTGCCCAGTGAGGAGGAGGTGAGGACAACGTCTCTGTTCAGACAGCACATGCTTCCAACATTTCACAGATATAACTGAATAACATGAGATTGTGGTCAAGATGGCAAATGTTATTAATGAGGGGAAGGATGCCTGAGCTTCCTGGAAAGCTCAAGAGTCTCCTCTCTTGTCTCTCCTGTTGAATTCACTGCTTTGGCACATTGAATTCAATTAGCAGCATTTGAAGCCAGAGGAGGACAGAGGAGGGAAGTGTAAGGAGGAAAAAGGAATGGAAACATTTCAAAAACAGTTGAAAAAAGATGATTAATTGGGGCTGTCCCTGCCAAATCATGGGTAAATGACATTTCCATCAAGTTTTAGGAAGCTTGACAAGAAGACGTAGAAGTTTATTGTGCGAGGAAGGTAACTTGAAATTACAGCAGGATAATCCATTGACTTGTATCCTGCTATAAGTATAATGTACCTGTTTTGTGTAATAAGATCCTTAGCTAACTGTACTCAACCAAGTATCAGGGTTAAACCTCTGAGCTGCTGAACTTGCTGATTGAAAGGTCGGAGATTCAAATCTGGGGAGTGGGGTGAGCTCCCGCTGTTAGCCTCAGCTTCTGCCAACCTAGCAGTTCAAAAACATGCAACTGTGAGTAGATAAATAGGAACTGCTCCGGCGGGAAGGTAACGGCATTCCATGCAGTCATGCTGACCATAGGACCAGGAGGTGTCTACAGAGAACGCTGGCTCTTCAGCTTAGAAATGGAGATAAGCCACACCCCTCAGAGTTGGACATGACTAGACTTAATGTCAAGGGGAAACATTTACCTTTACCTTAACCAAGATCCCATACTGAACATAACTAATGATAGCCCTCCAATTTCTGTTTAAAGATTGCAAAGAAAGAGAGTCCACCACCCTCTAAGGAAATCTAGTCTCCAGTGGAATAGCTCTTACAGTTAATAAGTACTTCCTATTGCTCTTTTCTTGCAGTTTGAATCCATAAATTTGTTTTTAGGTCCAGAAGAGGTGCAAGTGATAAACATATTTAACTGAGACATGTCAACCAGTGCCATATAATGTTTGCACTTAAACTAAAATCTTCCTTGTTGCACAGATATTCAAGGCACAGGAGCCTCAGCCAGGGAAAGCTCCTGGAAGCCTTGTTTTCTGATCATAGGATTTAGAGCTCTCTTAGCCTCAGAAGTCTAGACACAAAAACACACACACATGTCTGGAAAATAATAATAATCCATGTTGTCCCTGCTTCTAGCTTCCAGAGAAAGTTGATGCGGCATCGCAGTATAGTGAGAGGGATGAAGACGAGCTTGGCAGTGACGAAGAGGAAGGAGAAGAGAAGAAAGAAGGCGACTAGATCCCCATTCCCTACTCACCCTCTTCTGTCCTCCACACACATAAACTACAATAGTCGCTACCATCCTCAGCAATGTAGATGATGGGAGCGATCAATGTATGTGTGTGTGTGTCATAATACTGGTATAATTATTATCTCTAGCAATGAGTGAGAAATCCTTGGTTCGAGTCCTACCGCTCCCTCCTCAAGGCAGCTAGATCCACATGCTGCCATTGTACATGTGTATGTAGATATATATATATACACACACACACACATAAAACAGAGACTTGTATATATTTTGAATATACCTTTTATAGATTACTTGGGAATGGGAGGTGTGTTTTTTTTTAAATAACACATGGCCTGTTTTGCCCTTCATAGAGAAAAGAAAATGACTTGTACTGGGGTAGACAACACAAGCCCAATATGTTATTCTTTGGTTCATCTCCCTGGGGACTCAGGTTGAAAAGTTGAGGCACTTAAATGGAGATGCCAGGATTACATGTGTAGGCTTTGCTAGGGCTGACCCTATCCTGAGCAAATGGAAATGGCTAGGGACCCTGGGAGTTCTGTTCCAATATTTCCTTCTTCGATTCCCATTGCTAATGGGCATACTCAACTACCAAAGGGGTACCATCATATCCTTTGTCAAAGGCAGCAAAATGCTTGGCCTGGCCTGGTGCTTTCCCACTGAATCTTGGTCCTTCTCCAGTCATCAAAACCCCAGGCATCCCATTTGCTCTATGGAGGAGTTGAAATTCTGGAGAAGGGGATCATCATCTTGTCTTCTATTTTTCTTTATTGCAGATCATTAAGTGTTCACTTGCCAGGAACTTAACACTGAGTCACAGCATCTGCTTAGCACAGGTGTAGCCCTTTGCTCGAATGCAGACAACCGAAAAAGGAATTTCTCCATGTGTGCATGGGAACTCTTGTTAATTTGGCCCTAGTAATTTGCACTGTGCAGTAGAGTCTCGCTTATCCGACATATACGGGCCGGCAGAACATCAGATAAATGAAAATGACAGATAATATGGAGTTTTCTTCTGATTCCCAGGGTCCAAAAAGGGGCTTTAAAAATAGAAAAAACAAGCTTTGACCCTGGGAACAGAGTTTAAGGTCTTCCCACATGCAGGCAAGCCTTGGACCTCTATAAGAAAGAGTGCAGAACCCAAAATAGAGTGAACCAAAATAGGATTTATTGGATTACAATCAGCAAAGCTGATGGTTCAAAGCTTGAGTTGGTTGCAAAGTCCTTTAGAAAAGGGGAGTCTTATCACAATGCCTGAAAGTGCACGTGATGCCTCTATTAAGAAAGGCAAACAGAGTCCTGTAGCAGGCCCCAAAATCCACAGCCTCTGGATGAGGAAGGATCCTCCTATATGCTGAAGACTTGGTGAAGACGTAGGTAGATGGTAGGTGAAAAGAAATTGCCCTTTCACAGCAACCTAAATTCCAGCCTTGCTTGTCCTGTGACCTTTGGAAAGTGAGGCCAAAGAGGAAAACCGGCCCCTAGGTAAACTCCGGTAAAGGGTGGAGCCGAGGGCAGGTCACCAGGTAGGAGCCAGGTTGCAGCTCCTCTCCTCAGGTAAGCACACGGCGAGATAAAGAAGCACATGGCAAGACAATGGAATTATGAAACAAAGAACCATGCAAGTGGATGGCAAACCAAATACAGATAAATACAGCCCCCTAGGGGGCGGCACAAGTTTCCTACTGTTACCCGTCCGACCCGACGCTAGACACCTAGAATCCTAACAACAGGGTTAAGTCAAGGCAATGCCTCGGGGCTAGAGCAGCCCAACAGGAAGTGCCCGGATGCAGAAGAGGAGCGTGGAAATCACAGACGGAAGGAGGGAGGATGCTTCCACTTCCAGTTCTGCCTCTTCCCCACATTCCTCCCTCCTCCTTCTCCTTGTCTTGCCTTTTTCACTTATTAGGGATCGAGAGAAAGTTGGGGAGCACCCCTTTAATTGAAGAGGAAATGCTGGAGAAAAAGGGGAGCATCGGATAAGATTGTCGGATAAGACGGAATGTCTGATAAGTAATCGGATAAGCGAGACTCTACTGTATCTGAAATCTGAGCCACAGAAAGAGAGGAAACATTCATGAGGTTTGGCAAAATCCTACAGCCTGTTGGCTTACCAAATGTTTACTAATGTGTACTCCCCCACCTTGTAAATAGTTGTCTGTATTCAGCTCCACCTTTAATCTATTTATTCATATTCTTCAAAGGTAGTGGAAAAAATGGAGTTTGAGGAAGGGGGCAGGACTGAAAGGCATTGGTTTCTTTCAAACACTTATACAAATGTTCAGTGCTCTGAGAGTATAGGAGAAAATACTGTATAAATACTGAGTATTGTTCATATTGTTATTGTCATGCCTAACCATTTATCTCTTCACAGGTGGAATAGAAATTCCGTTTAACGCCCTAAAAAGAAATCAGTTAAATTAAGCTTTACGCTGTCCTGCAGAACACAAATATATCCATCCAAATTTCTCTTGAAAGCTTCTGGGGAAAGAAATTTCATATCGTTGGTACATGACATTTCCCTTTATCACTTGCCCAGTCAGCCTTAGCACCAAATGTCCATGCAATGGAGCAACGGCCTTGGGGGGCAGATATGAGGGGGGCACAGCACACATCCCTCTCTGCCGTACAGTCTGTCCTTTTTTCTGAAGCTACTCAGAGAAATCTATATAGTTGCCAAAATTGAAATAAAGTCTGACTAGCTACTAGTCCCATTGGGTTCTATAGATGAGAATGGAAAGAAGCATCATTTTGTCCTTTGTGTCAGGTAATGAGAAGTACTTCTCTGCCCATTTTTAACACTGATCACTTTGGGAATGTCTTTGAATCTTCCAACAGTGATGCAAATTTATTTCACATGGGCGAAGCACAAGTCCAGCAGGAGGATTTTTCTGACTATTCGTTGTCTGTATTGTTGAAGGCTTCCATGGCCAGAATCACTGGGTTGCGGATATTCCAGGCTGTATGGTCTTGTTTCAAAAAGATTTTTTCCTGACATTTCGCCTGCATCCATGGCAAGCATCCTCAAAGGTTGTGAGGTCCACTCGAGGCGACATGCACAAGAAAAAGGGGAACACAGACACCAGTGTCACGTGGAACTTCAGGACTGCAAAAAAGGCCTATAGTTTCCACAGAGTTCCTTTGGATGGGAAAAAGTGGATCTGTGGGGCATAGGGGACCGTTCAGCAAAAAGCAAGATAGCAGTTAGTCAAAGAAAAAGATGGCGTTGATCCGGAACCAATTGGTTAAATCGTGGATACCAAAACCAGGGTGGGTCTCGGTATCCGTGGTTCAAAGGATTACAGTTCTGTGCTCCCCAGGACGCCATTTGGAGCTCTGTGGCTCGGGGAAAGGAAAAATTCATAAGTTGCGTAAGAAAAGGGACACAATGTATCAAGCAGAGAGTTGAAAGTTAGAAAAGGCTACCTTTTATTAGGGGGTTTGTTACAGAGTGGCCAGGGCAATCTAAAGGGGAGAAAGAGAAGAGTTTCTTGTGGTAGCTGTTGCTGGTACCACAGTCCTATAGATTTTTGGAAAGTTCATACTTTCAGGAACTGTGGAACTCTGCGGTCAGATCAATTTAACAGCAAGTGTTTGGTGTCATCATGATATTATCATAGCCCATGTCTGGGTTTGTTCAGGACAGGGATCTGGCCGAGGTTCAACACGTTGGTTCTAATCTAGTGTGTATAGCAGCAAGAGGAGGTTGTACCCATCCCTGGAGAGGTGGAAGAGAGAGAGAGAACAGATTGAAGGGAGCTGGTGGGGGGAGGCAAAGAAGGAGAGACCGTCTGTCGGGCTTAAGAAGCAGAAAGCCAGGAATTTAATCAATGTCTAGGGACAGGCCAGAGGCAATGACGCAAAGGAGAGCTGCACCAATATGGAATTCAACTTCTTGGTGTAATCCTGTGCAATGGCTGCTGGCGCAATGCTCTCCTTTTCCTTGCAGTCTAGTGAAGGGGAAGCTCAGTTGTGCGTGGATGTGCGTGCAAATGTAAAACTAAGCCAGAAAATTGTGTGTGTGCAGTTCCTTTTTTCGCATTGACATTATGTGTGAAGCTAGGTTATGTAGAGTCCAGTTGGAACAAAGTAAAGAAACCAAGGGGTTTTTTTTACCAACTTGTTTAAGCATTGAATAAAGGAAAGAGGGTTTTGCACTCAATTTTTTCGAGTTCACCTCTTGAGCTCCTTAATAAAGTAGATGTCAATTCCAGAATTTTTTCATTCAGTTAGCTTCTGTTCTTCAACCCCATGTGGCCATCTTGTGTTCACACTGAAAATTGCACATACAATTGATTTTTTCCCTCCCATGTCAGAAGCAACTTGAGAAACCGCAAGTTGCTTCTGGTGTGAGAGAATTGGCTGTCTGCAAAGATGTTGCCCAAGGGACACCTGGATGTGTTACCATCCTGTGGGAGGCGCCTCTCATGTCTCCGGGTGGAAAGCTGAAGCTGACAGAGGGAGCTCAACGCTCTCCCCAGATTCAAACCACCAACCTTCAGGTCAGCAGTTCAGCCAAACAAGTGTAACCCATTTTACTGATGTATACCTGTATTTTTCAGTGGAAGAAGTAGGTGTGTTCTTGGGCATTGCAGTGAACTTGAATCCAAGTTGACTGAATCCACAGCTCGAAAATATTCCAAAAAGAAGAGCAAAACTTTATTTTTCCATTTTATATAAGGAGCACCATTTTATTATGCCATTGTATATAATGGGATCTATGCATCCATGGATTTTAGTATTCATAGATGGTCCTCGAACCAAACCCCAGTGGATACTAAGAGCTCGCTGTACTTCTTTCACAGAAAATTGGATACCAGATGCAGAAATAACATGAAACTAATTTGGAAAAGTCTTCCCCACCACAAAAAAGCAGTTTAGTCTATTTCAGCAAATGTTTTATTCCAAACTAATAATACGCATGCATGAAACAAAACATCCAGATCAAATAAGCCTGGAATAAGTAAACAAAAACTTTTTGAAATATCTGGCCGTCACTTAAAGACTTCTTCCAAAATTCATCCAGAGACTTCAGTTTCTTCCCACAGCTTCCACTTTTTAATAGATTCTGTTTCAGTGGCCATTCTTCATGATTTCTTGCTTTTTTAACATGCTGGGGATACTGGGTTGCTGTGAGTTTTTCAGGCTGTATGGCAGTATTCCAGTAGCATTCTCTCCTGACATTTGGCCTGCATCTGTGGCAGGCATCCTCAGAGGTTTGTTCAGCTACAAATGCAGGTGAAACGTCAGGACAGAATGCTACTGGAACATGGCCATACAGCCCGAAAAACGCAACAGCAACCCAGGTTTGTGTATGTGTGCGTCCAAAGCGACTTGAGAAACTGCAAGTCGCTTCTGGTGTGAGAGAATTGGCCATCTGCAAGGATGTTGTCCAGGGGGTGCCCAGATGTTTTACCATCCTGTGGGAGGCTTCTCACATGTCCCCACATGGGAAGCTGGAGCTGACAGATGGAAGCTCACCCTGCTTCCTGGATTCGAACCGCTGACCTTCAGGTCAGTGGTTCAACCAGCACAAGGGTTTTAAATCATTGCTTCCTTGTGCAACCCAGTGATTCCAGCCAGGAAAGACTTCAACAACACAATGCTGGGGATAGCTATTTCTCTGCTCATGTATACTCAGTAAGGGATTCTGGGGGCAATCGCTGTTCAATTTGCCTGTTCAGGTCAATCATACAGGATTAAAGCAGGACTGGCTAGAGTAGGATCCCATTCTTTCCCAGCCCAAGCTTCGCTGCATTGTTCACCAAAGATTTGTGTTACTCCAGCCCTCTTTAATTATTCTCTACATGCCAATGCTGCTAAAAAAATCCAACTAGACAGCAGACACAGGCAGAGCTATATGGTTGTTAAAATACTTATTTGTTAAAGACAGCTTCATTGTCTGCGCCTTTGTTAACCTGGGTATGCCTGTATTGATACTGAATGCCACAGATTGCTATTGCAATATAGAGGAAGATGTTACCAAATATTGCCAGACCATAGCTCCCAGGGTTCCTCATCACTGAATATCCTGCGTGGGATTGTAACTTGTCAATTTACTGCAAATCACTCCAAAATCTATTAGTAGATCAGATCCTACCTTCTACATATCCCGACCTAACAATTCTATTCTGATATAGGGAAGGAGATTTCAAAGTAGCTCAAATTTCTGGGATCAGATGTCTCAGATGACATTTCCAGAGTGCAGGTTGTCTGGGGAGAGACACACAAGCTTTACAACATCTGGTTGGTTCTGCTTGACATCTTGTACTTCAGGGGTTCCATGTTTTGTTGGTGATGTTTCAAGGGCAGGAGAAGGTTGTTTGAGAGCCGGGACGGAAAGGGTCTGGATCGGCTTAGGTTGAGTTTGAGAGGACGTTGGGTAAACATAGCCATCAGTCTCATAGAAAAACCAGTCGTAATCCTTTGGATTGTCCAGGAAGAGGGCTGGGAAGGCAGCGAAAGGGGGCGGGGACAAGAGATGGATCGAGAGTTATTTCAGTCCCGAGTTGCCTCACTTTCAATTAATCCATCTAACCAAGTATTGTTTGGCCAGCAATAACTTTCATAAAAGCTCCTTCTAACCAAGCTGTTCATGTAAATATTGAAGAGTGGATCTGATTCTGATCGCTTATTCAAGTGCTCTTCTAATGATAGACACAATGCTTTACAATGGATGTTAGTTTCATTTAAAATAACTACCACTTTGTGTTCCCCAGTGAATGATCAAGGGTTGGCATCCTATTGTTTGATTACAAATGCACAACCTAGAACAGTGTTTCTCAATCTGGGGAGGGGGTCACTAGGGGGTGTCAGAGGGATGACCGAAGTCCAGAAAACATAGTATTTGCTGTTGGACATGCCAAGTTTGGTTCAATTCCATTGTTGGTGGAGTCCAGAATGCTCTCTGATTGTAGGTGAACTATAAATCCCAGCAACTACAACTCCCAAAGGACAAAATCAATCTCCTCCCCCAACTGCACCAGTATTCAAATTTGGGCATATTGGGTATATGTTGCATATTTGGTCCAGTGGGTGAGCAGATGGCAACTACTGAATGGTATATGTTCTGAATCAGAAACTAGAGCTGATGTGGTCTATCTAATGCAGTTTTCTGAATCCACACCCCAAATAGCCAAACAAAATCTAAAGTTGACCAAAAACTGATTTGGAACCCTTTTGGTACTAATGTTGGAGAGTAGTCCCTGGTCAAAGTTGGACCTGGTCAAAAAACGGTTGGGGACCACTGATCCAGCTGTACTCCATTTTGTATTAATTGGCACCAGCCCTTCAGAAGCATTGCCCAGTCTAGAAATAACTAGGGATCAAACCTGGGACCTTCTGATAGAAAGCATGTGTTCTCCAACTGGGGTGCAGCCTAAAGAAAAGGGGATCCCTGCCTATGTTCTCACTTCCTCGTGGTCAGCAAGGGTCTTGAAGCCACAGAGTTCGGCATTGTCAATATGCTACTCTGGCCATTTAGTACTAATTGTAGATTGGGGCAGTTGCAGAGAGGTTCTAGGAATATATCCGACTTTCTGTGAACTACGGTAAACACAAAGGAGTTTTGCATCAAAGAACACAGCCAACTTCCTTTCCCTCCCAATAGACTGGACTCACCAGGGTCATCAAATCCATCTTGGTACAGGCGGTGGTGGGAAAATGGTTCCTTCTTGGATCCTCGTCTGTAGGCACAGTAGATCCCAATGAAGAAGCACAGAATTAAGCCACAGCCTCCAAAAAACAGCCCCATCATGGCATGGTTAGCTGCTCCATAAGGTTTTTCTGCTCCCCGTTGCCCTGTGTAGGATGGGGAGAAGGAAAGTTGAACACAAAGCATCCTGAATTTCAGTATCCAGCTTCTACTTTTTACCAATTAATCCTAATTCAATTTCTCCTCTGTTATGTTATCAAGCCAAGGGGCATCACGGGGCAGTTTTCTGCCTGAAGCAAAGAACACAATGGTGCTTTCTTTCTCCCATTCCATGTACAAATTCAGACTGGACCCATGGTTCAACCACACATGAAAAGTCAGGCTATCTTAAGACTGGTAGCCAGAGAGTTTTGAAAAAGCTGTTTGCCCGTAACCACAACATGGAAAGTCAGGCTAGCTAGAGGATTCATGAATTTATGATCACCTTATGCCTAGACATTCCTGGAGGAGGAAAACATCCTCTCTGTTGGCACCTGATTCCTAGGCTCTCAGGTTGAAGAATTAACTTTTTTTAAATTGAGCTTTTCCTCTTCCCACATGACAGTGTCAAGCCAACTGTATTATTAATATGATGCCCGCTCTTGTGAGCAATTCAACTTACTCCTGCAGTGCTTTCTGATGAGGCCTTTGTTGTATAATCACCTTGTACTATTAGAATTTTATGGGGTGCTCCAGTAGCCATTGTCTTCCATGTGTAACTCTCATTTCCCCATCATATATTCTTTTGGGTTTTTGAAATGGGAACAAGCAACCACTGCAAACTGCTTTTTCACTGTTTTTTCACTAGTAGTGATAGAAGCTGTTCATCTAGAATCATCCCTACCATGTACAGACAGTCCCCAAGTTACAAGCATCCGATTTACAAATGACTCATAGCTAAGAACAGAGATGAGACTACAGGAAGTGAGATAAAACTACCCATAACTCCTGAGTTATTATTATGGGGAAAAGGTCTCAACTGAAGCTTTCTTGCCAATTATTGTTTCCACAATAAGCCAAATTTTTCAAAATCTAATTATCACAGGGATTAAAAGTGAGGTGAAATCTTCTGAATAGGGACACCGGCAGCAAAATCAAGTCCACAGCGCTGTTAACCTGTCCTTAAGCTATCCAAAGCTTATACATATAGAGAGAGGGCAGGGGGAGAGAGTGAGTTACACTTTAAAAAGGGTCATGGTGGCGCAGCGGGTTAAACCATTAAGCTGCAGAATTTGCTGACCGAAAGGTTGGTGATTCAAATCTGCGTGACAGGGTGAGCTCCTGTTACTAGCCCCAGCTTCTGCCAATCTAGTGGTTTGAAAACATGCAAATGTGAGTAGATCAATAGGTCATGCTGGCCACATGATCTAGGAGGTGTCTACGGATAACACTGGCTCTTCGACTTAGAAATTGAGATGAGTACCAACCCCCAGAGTCAGACACGACTAGACTTGAAGTCAAAGGGAAACCTTTAACATTACCTTAAAATGTACCTGTTCCAACTTAAATACAAATTCAACTTTAGAACGAACTCACAGAACCTATTGTGTTTGTAACTTGGGGACTGCCTATACTCTTTGAAAGTGCACACAGAACACCAGATCCCCAATACTACACTTGGTAATTCATGAATTCAGAGTGATCAGTCCCTCTTGGGTTCATTTCAGATTTTCATGACAGAGAAACTGAAACATTGTCTCCATGTCTTTGACTTTAATTATCAATATTGTCATCTGCTGGAGGTTGTTAGACTACAAAATCCGACAGAGCTTAGGCAATGTAACCAGTGCAAGGGAATACTAGAACTTCAACACCTGAACGTTACAATTCTCCACCTTTACTACTGACCTTCCAGACACTTGGAAACCTTCCTTGTTCCAATAGAAACAAAGAAGATCTTTAAGATTAGGATTTGAGGTTCTTCTCTATGTATCCAGATATATTATCTGGCAGGTGTAGCAGTTTGAACTTGAATGGAGACTCTAAAGATCAGGGTTTGAATCCTCAATCAGCCATGGAAACACACTGGTTGACCTTGGGCAAGTCACTTTCTCTCAGCCGCAGAGGTCAGCAAAGGCAAACCTCCTCTAAACAAATCTTGACAAGAAACCCCCATGATAGGTTTGCCTTAGGTTCAGCAACAGTTCAACAGAACAAAATATGGAGGGCCATACTTTGCCCAACTAGGTTCATCCTTGCTGTATAATTTAGGGCTCTTTCTTTCAGTGGCTATTTTCAAACACAGCTTACATTTAAATAAAATGTATATTGCAAAATCAAAATGGATTGTTGTTGTTGAAGTCCCTAAGACAGTGTTTCTCAACCTGGGGGTCGGGACCACTTGAGGGGTCACGAGGGGTTTCCAGAGGGGTCACCAAAGACCATCAGAAAGCATATATTTCAGAAGGTCTTAGGAACCCATTTGGCAGAGAAGGCTGAAGATCTTTCCACCTGCTCTTCTCTTCCTTTTGGGAAACAGATGGGGAATCCTCCCACTAAAAGCCCTCCTCCACTGTGATTGGCCGCCACTCAACCAAGGGGAGGGCAGTTTCTGAGTGGAGAGCAGGTGTGCTCAGTGCATGGCAGTTTGGTGCACATGTGTAGGCAAAGGAGAGCGTGCGAGGTTGGAGGGAGGCTCACGCTAGTGAGTCCCTTAAAGGCATGGGGGTTCTGTGTGAGAAGTTTGGCCCAATTCTAATGTTGGTGGGGTTCAGAATGCTCTTTGATTGTAGGTGAACTATAAATCCCAGAAACTACAACTCCAAAATGTCAAGGTATATTTTCCCCAAACTTCACCAGGGATCACATTTGACATACTGAGTACTTGTGCCCAGTTTGGTCCAGATCTATCATTGTATGAGTCCACCGTGCTCTCTGGAGGTAGGTGAACTACGACTCCAAAACTCAAGGTCAATGCCCAACAAACCCTTCCAGTATTTTCTGTTGGTAATGAAAGTTTGGTTCAATTGAGCGTTGGTGGAGCTCAGAATGCTATTTGAATATAGGTTAACTATAAATACCAGCAACTACAACTCCCAAATGACAAAATAAATCCTCCTGCCAACCCCATCAGTATTCAAATTTGGACATATTGGGTATTTGTACCAAATTTGGTCCAGTGACTGAAAATACATCCTGCATATCTGATATTTATATTACGATTCATAACAGTAGCAAAATTGCAGTTATGAGATAGCAACTAAAATAATTTTATGATTGGGGGTCACCACAACATGAGGAACTGTATTAAGGAGTCACGGCATTAGGAAGGTTGTGAAACACTGCCCTAAGAGAAACTGAGCTCCCAGTTCCAGAGTGGGAGGGTTTGTTAGCTGGTTTCTTTGTTTATTAGCCAATTTTCTATCTCACTGGGTTGCTATGAGTTTTCCAAGCTGTATGGCCATGTTCCAGAAGTATCCCCACCTGACGTTGAACATGGCCATACAGCCCGGGAAACTTACAGCAACCCAGTGATTCCAGCCATGAAAGCCTTCAACAGTACATTCTATCCCCCCATTTCTCCAGGGACTTAATGACTCTTCTCCTAGTTACATTAATCTTACAATCCACCTGTAAGGCAGATCAAGTTGGTAGAATCACTGGGTGAAAGTCACTATTTTTCCCATTTCACAGAAACAGCAACTGAGGAGACAAAAAAAGCTTACCCAATTATCGACTTAAGGTGCATCTACACTATAGAATTAATGCAGTTTGACACAGCCATAACTGCCATGGCTTAATGCTATTTAATCCCTGGAGTTGTAGTTTTACATGGTTGTTAGCCTGCTCTTTCAAATAATGCTGGTGCTTCATCAAACTACAGTTCCCAGGATTCCACAGCATTGAGCCATGGCAGTTGAATTGGTGTCAAACTGCATTGATTCTACAGCCTTAGATTTTGAATGTACTTCTCGCAGGTTCATTTTATACAGATGGATATAAGGCCTACTTGACCTGGATGTTGTGAAAAAGACCCAGATTAATAGAGACATAAATAATAGCTTATTTTAAAACAAAATCAAAGACCCAACCTTGTCTCCAAGAGAACTTGGAAGACTCAGCTTCCAGCTACTTTCACCTTTTGGTTTCATCAGCACCATGGCTACTCCTCCGGCTGCAGCTTCCCATTTTTGACTTCCATCTGAATCCTCCACATCCGGAATGGGAAACATGAAAGGAACAGCATCTACTTTTCCTTGGAACAGCTTGGGTCTTTGGGTCTGCTGCTGGGTGGGCACCAAGACTTGTGTCTGATTTTTGTTCTGGTGAGGTAGGGAAGGACTGGTCAGAGATGTGGCATTTGATCTCTGATCAAGAAGGAATTCTGAATGATTTGTGCGATCAGGAGATGTGCTTGGCATGGAAGATTGGATGCTGGGAGGAGGGGAAGGAGAGGAGAGAAGGGATGTCCCAGGTGCCGGGTCTGTTATGGCATAGCTTGTGCCCCAAAACAACAACAAGCAAACTGCAAGGTGGCACAGATCCATGCTGATGCAACAGTTACCGCAGGGAATTTCTGCAAAGAAAGACAAAAGACTGGGGTTAGAGAATAGGATACCTGCCAACGTGGGGAAAAACTATATTTTTTCCTGCAGAATACAGAGCTGCACTAGAGGACATAGAAATTCCTAGATTTATCAATTTTCGCTAATGTTTTGGGCTGACTGTTTACCACACCATGCAAATGAAGAAACTATGTCATCATTCTCAAACATCCTCACTGAACATCTTGATAATATAATAATAATAATAATAGTAATATCTCCCCAAAGGGACTCGGCACAGCTTACAAAGCGCTCCAGGGTGCATATATAACATACAACCGGTAAAAACAGTACAAAAGTATTAAAAAGTCACATAAAATTATAACAACACCCCATCAACACATGTTAAAATAAAAATAATACAATTTTAAAATACCAGCAGAGAAAACTAACTGCTGACAATTCACAAGGTGCCAAATGTCAGCATCAAATGGGCCCATTCAGCCTACTCAAGGTCAAAGGCCTGTCTCAAACATCCATGTTTTAAGGTTGGAATGGAAGGATTGAAGGATGGTGGCTACTTTAATCTCTTTCGAAAGGGTATTCCACAGCCAGGGGGCCACCACAGACAGGGCCCTCTCTCTCATCCCCACCAAGCACACTTGAGATGGTGGTGGGACCAAAAGAAGGGCTTCTCCTGTTGATCTCAGAGCCCGCTCCTGTTCGTAGAAAGAGATGCAGTCTCGAATATAGGTTGGACCTGAAGCATATAGGGCTTTATAGGTAATAATCTGCACCTTGAATTGGGCCTGGAAAATTGTATTATATTTAGACTACATTTCCCAAAGACCTGATGTAATCCCAAAAAATTACCTTCCCAAGCACTATTGATTGCACACAAACCGATGGAGAGCTTTTACACATAATGACACAAGAGCAACCCCAGGTTTGTCACTGGATGTCTGCTCAATAGGAAGCCACAGTCTGAAAACCCCACTCCCTACTAACTCTACATCTTTACGGAGATGCACATCCTTCATCAGGCACAAAGAGTTTCTCTCCAAAGGACCGTTGTTTTCTCATGGTAATGGTGACAGGGGATGAAAGGCATTAACCAGAATCCCTTGTGGCCTCTGTTGACATGCAGGAGACTTTCCCTTCCATTCATCTCTAAGGTTGCATATGTCTTCAGGAGAGATGCCCATGGAACTCTTTCATAAACAGGGCTGTCTTTGAGGACTTTTGTGAGCAGCATTGCTAACTTAATTCCTTGGCACACAGCCTGGGAATCTGCTTGGATGTGGAGGACGGTGAATGTGGAAGTATCCTGGTGCAGAAGCAGAGTGCTACTACTTCCCTTAAGCTTGCATGTTTTTATTTAAAACAAAATAAACAGGGATTGGACGTCACCCCAAGGGAATCTCTGTGGGACTGTGGAGACCTGGGGCCCTTTCAAACTACGTTATACAACAGGCCTTTGGTATCTAAGAGATGTTGTTTCAGGAACCCAGTGGATACCAAAATCCACGAGAGCTCAGATCCAATTATATTGAGTAATATAGTAAAATGGTGTAAAAAAAGGACACCATGTTACTATGCCATTGTACATAATAGGACTTGCATATCAATGGATGTTGGAACCAAATTGCAGCAGATACCAAGGGTCTACTGTATATTTATATTATCTGATCTTGTGTGTGTGTGTTACTCTAATTATGATTCTGAATATCATATGGTGCAATCAGTAGCGTAGCCAGAATTTTGATTCCAGGGGGGCTGAGTTTGATTGGGGGGGGGCTGGATTTGAGTGAGAGAGGGTCTACTCTAGCAAACTTTTTGTATCATTATCCCAATACCCCCATACATATGGGATATATTGAGCATGGTGATCAGATCATGATATGAATAAACGTAACAGTTTAAATAATGTACCAGTAAGGCCTTCTCGCGGACCACCCTGAGAATTGGGGGGGGGGAGGCTGAAACCCCCCTAGCCCCCACTCCCGGCTACATGCCTGGTGCAATTGATCATGTTACACAGTAGCATGGCTCACTTTGACTCTTCAGCAAGAGGTTATATGGCGATGCTTGGGGTGTTTTTAACCTAGCATATCTTACCAGGGGGAAATACACACTTTTGCAGGTGTGTTAAAAGTGCAGGAGCAAGAAACAGCTGAAGAAGTTATAGAATCTCTTCAACCATTATTGTATTGCAGCTCTCATTATTACTAGCCAACATAACCAATGATTAGAGAATATGGGAACTGCAGTCCAAGGATGTATGAAGCGTCATATGTTGCCCACACCAGTCCTGGAATCTGATGTAAATCCTCAAGCAAAAAGAAACATTCCAAAGCATGAGTTGAGATGGGAAGAAGCTATACTAGGATCCTTGCTATGACAAGTAGTATTAAAGGGTATGAGACCATATTGATAGTGATGATGTGGAGAAGGCTGGGAAACTCTCTGGAACTCTCTGCTTCCTTCTTTGGAAGCTTTTAAACAGAGGCTGGATGGCCATCTGTCGGGGGTGCTTTAAAGCAATTTTCCTGCTTTTTGGCAGAGGGTTGGACTGGATGGCCCATTATGTCTCTTCCAACTCTATGATTCTATGAAAGTGTGGCAGCACCGGGGGATTCCAATGCCTGCTATTGGCTAAATGGGGGCTCTATATTTAGAGGCAACATACCTGTTTATACCACACACTAGGAAGAAACATTGTATGTGCAAGGGTGACACACCTCGCACCAAGAACAATAACACAGACACAAGTGGTTGGATGAAAATTGCCACAACTCATTTATTGAAAGCAGGAACAAAGGGTTGGCGGCCACACGAGTACTGGATAAGGGTCGAACAGCCCCCAAAGGCGTATGCAAGCCTGGGGTGCGAGCGGCCCAATGCCTGCCCACGGAAACTCGGCACCCCAGGGGGCCTGGGCATTATCCCCCTAACAACCAAGGGGCAATAAGCCAGCCTGATCCAGGGACCATGCCACACGCTAAACACGGAGTTGTGACAAAGAACAATATAATGCATCACCCTGAACAATGCAACAATGACATGAAGAATGAACAAAATGGACACCAACAAGCAATGCAATAAGAAGGGACGGTGGGAGGAAAAAACAGAGCTGGCACCACGTGCAGCTTGGGCAGCCCCGGGCGGCCTTAAATAGGCTGCCCAGGCAGAAGTGCAGGCCAGCCGGCACAATGAGGGGGCGGGGCGGGGCGGAGCCAGCCTCATCATTGGCCGGCCGGCGTTGGTGGCGGGAAACCTCCCACTACCCCAGGGGCTTCTGGGAATGAGAAGCCCCTTCATCTCTCCGCAAGATGGCGGCGAGGGCAACCCCGCCCCGCAACCCGCTCGGCCGGTAAGTCGGCCAAGCCCATTACGCCTACACTAAAAGGCAAAGCTTTAAGAAGGTACTTTTGGAGATGCAATTGACATGAGGTTTTCTAGAAGAAGAGAGTGCTGAGATATTATAAAAGGTGCAAATAAGGAGGACATCCTCAAGATTAGAGTATTACCTACCTTCAAATAGATTTTGAGATCTTTAATTTGGACAGCTGCCTCTGGAATGAAGTGCTTCTAAGAAGAATGGCTTACAACAAAATGCAACACCAAAGAAAGAGGCCCTGCCCCAAGGGAGAAGAAGCAGTTAGCAAAACATCAATCCCAGGAGAGACCAGCTTAGCAACGCATTTATGCTAATGCTCCAACTGCGTCCCTCTTTTACCCAGCATTTTAAGTAGCAAGTGTTGATTGCAGTTTGAGTTTCAAGTAAGAGCGGAAAACTTGCTCCCTTACTCAGAAATGTTTTCAAGGCATGTAGGTTTGGTTCTGAGGGAGAATGTAACAATCGCCTAGGCAGATGATAGAGTCTCTTTCTTTGGACTTCTTCAAAAAGAGGATAGGTAGCTAAACTCACTTAGTACGCTGTCACTGGATTTGTTGCATTGGATAAAGGGTTGGAATCCATGGCATATGGGGCCTCTTCCAACTCTTGTGATTCTAGATGTCATAAAACACTTGCAGGTCAGAGTTAGTGATCATCTACACCAGCATTTCTCAACCTGGGGGTTGGGACACCTGGGGGGTTTATGAGGGGGTTTCAGAGGCGTTGTCAAAGATAATCAGAAAACATATATTTCTGCTGGTCTTAGAAGGCTGAAGATCTCTCCGCCTGTCCTTCTCTTTTTGGAAACAGATGCCGAATTCTCCCACCAAAGGCCTTCCTCCTCTGTGATTGGCCAGCCTCTCAGCCAAGGGGAGGACTGTTCTTGAGACTTCAAGCAGGGAGTGGAGAGCAGACATGCTTAGCACAGGACAGCATGGTGCTCATGTGTGGGCGTGGAGAATGTGTGAGGCTGGAGGGAGGCTCACGCCAAGAAGTCCAAGGCATGGGAGTTCTGAGTGGGAAGTTTGGCCCAGTTCTATTGCTGGTGGGGTTCAGAATGCTATTTTACTGTAGTTGAACTATAAATCCCAGAAACTACAACTCCCAAATGTGCTCTCTGGATGTAGATGAACTACAAGTCCAAAACTCAAGGTCAGTGCCCACCAAACCTTTCCGGTATTTTCTGTTGGTCATGGGAGTTCTGCGTGCCAAGTTTGGTTCAATTCCATCATTGGTGGAGCTCAGAATGCTCTTTGATTGTAGGTAAACTGTAAATCCTTGCAACTACAAGTCCCGAAGGACAAAATCAACCCCCTCCCCCTCCAACCTTACCAGTATTCAAATGTGGGTGTATTGAGTATTTGTGCCAAATTTGGTCCAGTGAATGAAAATACATCCTGCATATCAGATATTTACATTACGATTCATAACAGTAGCAAAATTACAGTTATGAAGTAGCAATGAAAATATGGTTGGGGGTCACCACAACATGAGGAACTGTATTAAGGGGTCATGGCATTAGGAAGGTTGAGAAACACTGATCTATACCAACTCACTATGGGTTTATCTAATCCAACAAAATGCATGCACAAAATTGTCAGGAATATTGCTAGGAAGGTCTGGAGAGGAGAATGGTTAATAGAACCAGAAGACCCAAAGTTCGCTGATTTGACCTGCGGCTTCTTAAGAAAAGAGAAACCGTTGCCTGCTACCTCACTGTACCTAATAGTAAGGCAATTCCTGAAAATCAACTCAATAAAGAGAAAAGATAAAGGCCATGAGATATGTTTATTGGGCTGCTGAAGAAACAAACAGAACAACCTGATATTGGAATTGGACCAGAATTATATGATTCAAGAAGTGTTCCAGCAAGTTTTTGAACACAGATCTTCCATATCCAATGAGCAAAGCTAGGAACGATGATTGTTGTTAGATATGGCGAACCAAGCACCTGCCAGAAGGATGAACACATTGATGCTTAGCAGGACGATGACAGCCACTAGTCCTCCAGAGACACCTCGGAAATCAGTCTCTATGGACCGGAAGCTACGGGGTAGATCTAAATAAGGGGAGGAAATTATCAAAATCAAAAAGATGTGCATGTTCTTTGCATTTAGAGAACTTGCCTGATATCAAGATGACAGAAAGTCAAGCCCTCCTCTCTTTCCACTGCAGCCTCATCCTATCATCTCACCTCGTGTATGGAAAGGCTGGGACCACTTTGTAGCAGCAAGGCAACTCTGGGCTTGATTGTAGAGAACATAGCGGACACTGTCCAAGTGAGGAAAGGAGAGAGAATTGTGTTGGGAAGGCTATTTAATTATCGGTAGGACCTACATACCCTAAAGCAGTGGTTTCCAACCTTTGGTCCTCCAGGTGTTTTGGACTTCAACTCCCACAATTCCTTACAGCTGGTAAGATGGCTGGGATTTCTGGGAGTTGAAGTACAAAACACCTAGAGGACCAAAACTTGAGAACCACTGTCCTAAAGGTACCAGATCCTGTCTGGTCTTGGAAGATAAGCAGGGTCAAGACTGGCTAGTTCTTGGATAGAGGACCACCAACAAATACCAGGTGGTGTTGGTTATTTTTCATAGAAAGGAACTGGGAAAACTGCTTCTGGCTTGTGAGCTGGTGCTGGTTTGATTGGCAAAGGCTTATATGCTGAAGAAGAGGAGGAGGATGAAGAAGAGGCGGAAGTAGGGATGGAACTTGGATTAATCTGGATTTGGTTGCCCAAGTTCTCCTGTACTTGAATGGTCTGCCTTGATGTTGTTTGTGTCTGTGGAATTGCCTGGTACTGGATGTTGACAGGGCAGTGGACCTCTTTGTTGTTTACAGCTGTGTTCTGAATGGAAAACACCACCTCCCACCTCCCCCTCCCCCAGATATGAGGTCCCAAGCTGAGAGCCCTGGATCTGGAAGAGGTTCCCTTTCAAAGACAAGATTCCAATGCTGTTGTGTGTGCAAGGGTGACACACCTCGCGCCAAGGACAATAACACAGACACAAGTGGTTGGATGAAAATGGCCACAACTCATTTATTGAAAACAGGAATAAAGGGTTGGCGGCCATGCATGGGTCCTGGATCAGGGTTGTACAGCCCCCACGAATGTCCAAAGGCGTATGCAAGCCTGGGGTGCGAGTGGCCCAATGCCTGTCCACGGAAACTTGGCACCCCAGGGGGCCTGGGCGTTATCCCCCTTACAACCAAGGGGCGATAAGCCGGCCTGATCCAGAGGCCATGCCACACGCCGAACACGGATTTGTGGCAAAGAACATAAAAACGCATAACCATGAACAGTGCAATGATGCATGAAGAATGAACAAAATGGACACCAACAAGCAATGCAATAAGTAGGGAGGGTGGGAGGAAAAACAGAGCTGGCCCCCATGTGCAGCCTGGACAGCCCCTTGTGGCCTTAAATAGGTTGCCCAGGTGGAAGTGCAGGCCAGCCGGCATAATGAGGGGGCGGGGCGGGGCCAGCCCATCATTGGCCGCTGGCATTTGGTGGCGGGAAACCTTCCCGCCACCCCAGGGGCTTCTGGGAATGAGAAGCCCCTGCATCTCTTCACAAGATGGCGGCGAGGGCAACCCCGCCCCGCAACCCGCTCGGCCAGTAAGTCAGCCAAGCACATTCTTGTTGGAACTCACTGGAAATGGAGCAGGCTTGATGGGGCCCCCTTTTCAAGGAACAGGCTATTGGAAATTCCCTAACCTATTGGAAATAACTGCACCATAACCTTATTGAAAAGGTAACAATAATGTCACATCCGTTTGGCAAATGTGAATCTCCATGAACATGTGGAGACCACCTTTTGACAATCACTACTCAAGAAAAGCATGACCTTGTTAGAAGTCGACCCTTTGAACAGGTGATATTCAAAAGCATTCATGTAATGGCACACAGGTAACTCAGCTGTCAAACTGAAGAACCATGTCTTTAAACTGCCAAGGATAAAGGCATGCCAACACAAAAATGTATTTGGTTAGCAGGGGATGGTTGTTTCTTTAAAGTAGAATTTTCTCTCTCTCTCTCTCTCTCTCTCTCTCTCTTGTTTAAAATATGCACTCAAGAGACAAAAACAAAGTAGTCTTCTTTAAAAATAACATCTCAGGTTTACTAACAAACTTCTTGTATATATTCAGCATAAAAGTCCATAGTCCAATGTCTTTAATCATATAGATATAGTCCAAACTGTACTCACTGAAGACTGCAAGGAAACAAGCTGCATTCCACCTCCATTGAGGTCTAAAAGCATACTATATAACAAAAATTGAGTCCTGTGTCGGAAGTCCCGCCCACACCAAAGAGGTACAGTCAAACTGGCAAACCAAAACGCACATACAATATAAGTTAACCATTATACACATTTGAAAACAGCGGAGGCTTGGAAGGTTGCCAGGCCCGGATTAGCGGACTGTGCCGCCCAAGGCCGCCTGTCTAAATGCCGCCCCCCAGGGGGTGGGGCCTCTTGCGGGGGGTGGGGCTGGCGAGAAGGAGAAGGCGCCACCGGAAGTCCCACCCCTAGGGCGACTCACGCGGCTTCCCCTGCTGCCACCGCGCTTGCACCAACGCCCCTCCCCCCTTCAGTGGGCGCCGGTGCGAGCTGGGCGGCGACGGGGGCCCTTCAGTGAAGGGAGGAGGCGGAACCAGCGTGAGGGGAGACGGTGCAGCTGGAAGTCCCGCCCCTCATGCGGCTTCCCCCGCCACCGCCCAGCTTGCCCGTGCCCCAAACATGAGCAGACCGGCGGCGGCGAAAACCGCGTGAGTCGCCCTAGGGGCAGGACTTCCGGCGGCGCCTTCTCCCTCTCGCCGGTTCCGCCCCCTCCCTTCACTGACGGGAGGAGGGGCGGAGCCGCTGCCGGCGAGAAAGAGCAGGCGCTGCCGGAAGTCCTGCCCCTAGGGCGACTCACGTGGTTTCGCCCGCTGCCGCCGCGCTCATGTTTGGGGCATGGGCGAGCTAGGTGGCGGGGGAAGCCGCGTGAGGGACGGGACTTCCAGTGGCGCCTTCTCCCTTCACGCCGGTTCCGCCTCCTCCCTTCACTAAAGGGAGGAGGGGCGGAGCCGCTGCCGGCAAGAAGGCGCCGCCGGAAGTCCCGCCCCTAGGGCGACTCACGCGGCTTCCCCCGCCGCCGCCCAGCTCGCACCAGCGCCCCTCCTCCCTTCACTGAAGGAAGGAGTGGCGCCCACCCGTGCGAGCGGGGCAGCGGGGGGGGAAGCCACGTTAATCACCCTAGGGGTGGCGGGACTTCCCCTCACCCCTTCCTTCAGGCCCGGGAAATGCCACCCCCAAAATCCGCCGCCCGAGGCCATGGTCTCGGATGGCCTTATGGGTAATCCAGGCCTGAAGGTTGCTATTTCCAACACAGGATGAGGAGGGGCAGGAGAGGCAATGGCTGCTTCAACAGCTGGAAGGCAAGTGGATAAGGTTGAGAATCCTACGCTGTTGAAGCAGCAGGTTCTAATATTCACTGGGGCGCTTACAGTAGCTGCGACAGCCATACATTGGGGTTTCTTAGGAAATAGCCATACCGTCCTCTGGCTCACTGGCTATGTTGGTCAGGCCAGTGAAATCTGCAGTCCAAGACAACATCTGGAAGGATGCCTCTGATTATTTCCTAAGAAAACCCATTGAAATTTTAACCGAGTGCTGGTATTTGACAGCATATACTTTAACACTCTCTTACCTGTACCCACGGCCAGGAAGAACCGGTTTTGTGCAGCTATCATTCAAGCAAACTAAGGTGGGTCCCATCCCATAAGCAGCAGTCTCATCCATCACTGGACTGCATCGGGGCACAGGAAACTGCTGGCCAGTCTTGTAAGTATTGTTTGATCCTAGAAAGGAACAAAAAAGTATGATCTGCTCCCAAAAAGAATCTACCACCCACTTCTCCAACCTGGTGCCCACCAAACATGTTGCATGACTAATTCACCCCAGTCATTGGCAAGGATGTTTAGGATTAGTGGGATTTGGAGACCAACATCTGGAAGGCAATCAATTTTTCTGTCCCACAGCATACCCTCCAACATTTCACATATGAAAATCAGAATACACATGGCCAAACAACATCAGAGTATGGTCCGATGAGAAAAAGGACACAGCCCAACAAAAAAGCAATATTTCTTAATGTCTTGGTTTTTAGGCCTGTTCCTGGGGTTATTTAGGGTGCTGATTCAGAAAATTGAATAGAATAGACCTTATAATCTCATTTCTTAGATTTGGTTGAATTTATAATGGAAAGTTTGTATCATAAATCTGTGCTTTTAATATGTAGTAAATAGATTTTCATGTAGTACACTTTTCTTTTAATTTTAATATTTTTCCTTCATTACTAATATATTATTAATTGAAACACTACTTCAAAGTATCCAGAATATTTATGAGAAAGCAGATTGAAGAGTGGTATCTCACATACTGGAGCCCCCGGTGGCTCAGTGTGTTAAACCACTGAGCTGCTAAATTTGTTGGCCAAAAGGTTACAGGTTCGAATCCGGGGAGCGGCGTGAGTTTCCGCAGTCAGCCCCAGCTTCTGCCAACCTAGCACTTCGAAAACATGCAAATGTGAGTAGATCAATAGGTAACGATCTGGTGGGAAAGTAACGGCATGACAACGCCGGCTCTTCGGCTTAGAAATGGGGATGAGCACCAACCCCCAGAGTCGGACATGACTGGATTTAATGTCAGGGGAAAACCTTTACCTTTATCTATCTCACATACTAGAGCTGATAGCAGAAAACTTGTGACATTTTTTTTTGAAACAGCAGGCCAGTTATACCCAGAAACAGGTCTAACATTGGAGATGTTAGACTAGAGATATCATACTAGAGCTGAACGGTGTTGTTGATAAGGAAAAACACACAAACTAGGAAAGATTGCAGCAGTTTGCTTTTTCCTGAGCCTACTGGTCCCACCCCTTTATCCCCAATCCCTCACAGCTGACTTAATTGCAAACTCCTATTGACCACAGTTTGTCTCACCTGAAGAAAGACAAAGAAGGAAAGCAGCAGGAGGAGAAAGAAACAGAGACATGGTAAAAAAAAAGATAGATGATTAATTCAACTGTCCTTTGCCAAATTAGGACAGCTGGAGGGTATGATGCAATTACAACCCTCAAAGCAAATGAGACAAGAATTTTACATGAGTATGAACACCAAAACAAAAAAAAGGGCAGTGGTGTCACAGCGGGTTAAATTGCTAAGCTGCAGAACTTGCTAACCAGAAGGTCAGTGGTTCAAATCCATGGGATGGGGTGAGCTCCCATTGTTAGCCCCAGCTTCTGCCAACCTAGTAGTTTGAAAACATGCAAATGTGAGTAGATCAATAGGTACTGCTTTGGCAGGAAGGTAACGGCACTCCATGCAGTCATGTTGGCCATGTGACCTTGGAGGTGTCTATGGACAGCACTGGCTCATCAGCTTATAAATGGAGATGTGCACCACCCCCTTGGAGTCGTCTTGTCTTGACAAGGGGAAACTTTTGTCTTTAGTATGAACACCAAAGCAAGTAAGATCAAAACCAAGCCCGATGAACTTGTCATGGGCAACTTCTCATATTATTCCATCACCCTGCCCCCACTCTCTGAATACCTTCAACCTTTGCTTCCACCAGTAGGGTTGCAGTCCAATGAGAAGCCTGACTAGGATCCAAAGTCTCTCTGGTCCATTGCTCATATAGGCAATAGGCAGGACGGAGCCAAAGGACAGTGGAGAGTCTGGAATCCGCATGGTACAATGATATCGGATAATCTGAGGCATAGAAGAGAAGGGAAGAGAGGTCATTTTTGCTTCAGTTTCTTTGTAGAAACAAGATTTGCCAAAAATCACGACATTTAAATGTGAAGGGAATAAACAGAACTCACCAAGTACCAACAGGGAAGCAGACCCTGTATATAGCAAACAGGTTACCAAAAAGGGCAGCATTAGCCACTCCATCTTTGAAAAGGGATCAACACATTCCATGAAAGAATCTCCTTGATATATAACAAGGTTTTCCAAGAGTAGAAAGGAGTGGATAGCAAAGGAAGGAAAGAGGTCTAATTTAAAGGAGAAAAGACTCATTGGGTATGCCAAGATTCAGAGAGCAAAAAAAGAAAACACAACCAAACAGATGTTTGTAGAACTTATGGTTGCAGCCATACAGTGGACTGCATTTTAAGGTTGTGTTAATACAATTTGGCACCGCTTTAATAGTCATGACTCAATGCTATGGGACCTTGGGAGTTATAGTTTGAGGGGCTTTTTGTGTGTGTCAGGAGCGACTTAAGAAACTACAAATTGCTTCTAGTGTGAGAGAATTGGCCGTCTGCAAGGACATTGGCCAGGGGACGCCCGGATGTTTTACCATCCTGTGGGAGGCTTCTCTCATATCCCCACATGAGAAGCTGGAGCGGACAGGTGGGAGCTCAACCCACTCCCCAAATTTGAACCACTGACTTTTTGGTCAGCAGTCCTGCCAGCACAAGGGTTTAGCCCATTACGCCACCAGAGGCTCCTATAGTTGGATGAGGCACCAGCACTGTTTGGAAGAGAAGGCTAATGAGCTTGTAAAAATAAAACTTCTATGATTACATAGCACTGAGCTATGACAATTAAAGTGGAGTCAAACTTTATTAATTCTACTTTATTAATTTTACTAAATCCTAGATTAATTTAATTAAATTTAATATGATGTACTTCCAGTAAACTGTATATAAGATGGCAGCTGTTCTTCTATCTAATAGTTTCATCATAATTACTACTTCCCATATTCTAAAACAAAGGACTGTTGTTTTCTTCTATCTGTGAGCTATCTCTGTTACTGTTATTTGTATGTGTGTATGGTTGAAAGTTGTTCAGATTGCCTTCTTTCTAAAGACTGGTTTTGTGTGTGTGTGTGTGTGGAAGTGTGGGTGTGCTGGGCTACAAGTCAAGTGCCCACTCTCCGAACACCAGTGACATCTCAGAGCAGGGCACATCCGAGGGTGGTAGCCAGATCCGTTAATTTATGAAACTAATTTAGCATTTGGCTCTGCCTCTCTGAACTCTAAACCCAATTAGTTGCATTGGGGTCAGGCATTGGCAGCTGAGTCGCTATTGATACCTTCTGGCAAAATTGCCATCTGAATCTCTGATCAAAAACACTGAAGTCATTTCCTTTCTGATACATGGACCAGCGTGGCATAGATATTTTGAGTCTTGGACTGCTGTTGTCGAGCCACGATGATATTCCCCCCCCCCCAAAAAAGATCTATAGTTTGCCAAGTACTCCATAATAAATATATTATTATAATTTTAAAGTATTTTTGAACTTTCACTAGTTCGGAGTAATGGAGATTGGGAACAGACTGGCAGCAACTTCATCCCCCCCCCCCCCAAGACTTTCTCTTTTCTAACCAGTTAATACATTGTATCTGCTTTCCTTGACTTTCTCTGTAACTTGTATCTTTCTGTGTACCTTATCTATTTCTTATATAAAATGTATTATTTATTTATTTAAAACATTTATATCCCGTCCTTCTCGAGCTCCGCAGAGGGACTCAGAATGGCTTCCAAACAGGCAACAATATTGATGCCAAACATAACATAAAACGCATAATAAATGCATCCACAAAAATAAAATAATTCTAAAGATGCATTAAGAACCCCCTCACCAGATTAAAATCGCCAGAATTAAAATTGTCATCCAAGCAGTCCAAATCCGGTCCAATAAATCTTGTCTTTCCCAGTAAACAAACTATTCTGTGAACGCCTGGTCCCATGACCAGGAGTTAAGCTTCTTCCGGAAGGTCAGGGGGCAAATCTAACCTCATTGGGGAGGGAGTTCCACAGCCAAGGGGCCACCACGGAGAAGGCCCTGTCTCTTGTCCCCACCAAACACGACTGTGATGGCAGTGGGACCGAGAACAGGGCTTCACCAGATGATCTTAAGGTGCTAGATGGTTCATAGCGGGAGATACGTTTAGACAGGTAAACTAGGCCGGAATCGTTTAGGGTTTTATAGGTGAGCATCAGCACTTTGAATTGATCCTGGAAGCTAATCTTCTTCATAAAATGTAACAAGATGTAACCCAGAGATAGTCACCTTTCCATAACCCTGCTGAGGTATTTCCGTGAAAACAAAGTTGGGCAAGCCCCTCTGTTTCCCAATCTAGGTAATCATCAAGATACATTGTTTATATATGTAGAGATAGTTAGTCTCCCATGCCACCAGCTGATTGCTTCTTCAGCAGACCAGTCTCTAGCTATCATTTCCCCATGAAAGGGAATGCCTACCTGGAAATGGCAACATCAGTGGAACCCCCAACCAATCACGGCATGGATCCAACCGGCTGCTCTTTTGACCAATCAGGGGAGAGAGCATAAGTTTTGAGTAGCTGTCAAACTGTACAAGATGCTGGGCTTTCTCTATATGCTTATGCTTGTACACTTCGAAGCATCCGCTTGTACTTGCATCCCTTTGGGCCAAATTGAATAAACCTCTGTGGCTTGTCTTCAACCTGGCAAGTGTTTCTCTGTCCTGTCCCATTTGGTTTAGCTTACACTCACCGGGCACAGATCCTTTCATCTGCGGTCCTAGCGTATCCACTTCACTATGATTCTTTTCATTTCAAAACAAACAGAAGGATGTTGGGAGGTAAGACCAGTTGGGAAGAAACATTATTTGACCTAGACTCCCTGTTCTCGAGTCTGTAATGGGATTTAGGTCCACTTATCTAACAAATATGGCTATAAACAATGATTAATACAAAATTAATGATAAATAGATGAGCATTGGAAATATATATGTTTAAGAATGCAAGTGCCAATGTGGTGTAGTGGTTGGAGTGTTGGACTATGACTCTGGCAGAACAGGGTTCGAATTCCTGCTCAGTTATGAATACACGTTGACTAGTCTTGGTCAAGTCACACTCTTTTGGCCTCAGAGAGAGGCAATGGAAAACCTTCTCTGGACAAATCTAGCCTAGAAGATCCCATGACACGTCCATTTTAGAGTTGCCATAAGTTGGAAATAACTTGAAGGCACACAATAACAACAATAAAGAAAACATTGTCTACAAGTCCCTGGTGAGTATCCAGGGGAAAAAAAGAAAGAGTCAAAGCCAATGGGCATAAATATAGTGATGATTCTTGGCGTATGGATCCCTCACATCAGGTATCTTCAGAAATATTTGGAAAACCAATTTCGAGTATTGCTTGCCTAAGAAAACTCTATGAAATTCAACAGGTAATTTAAAGGTATATGCACAAACATGGAGTTATATCCTTGGGGAATTTGGAAAGGGAATACCCCATATGTAGTGGTCCTGGTACATACTGAAGGCTGCTTGCATCTCAGAGCTTGTTTGTGGTTAAATTTGCTTATCCCTGAAAGAAAATGTCACAATCTATGCTATGTCGGTCCAGCTGTCCAAGAGAAAATTTTAACTTCCTGCCCAAGCCATGCTGACAGCAATGGTGGCTTATTAGTGTGTGTCCATCTAACAAAATCAATGTTAATGAGGTCTGAAGAGGAATGAGACCACCCAGACGCCCACCCTCCATCGACAACCATGCGCTGAATCACTTTGCGATGCACTCTGAGTTTTCATTAGTGACGGTGTCTGCCAAGACCTTTCAATCAGGGTCGAGGGGGATCCGATAGCAGTTGCTTAATAATGAGAAACAAGACAAAAAGGGCTGGTTTAATTTCCTTGCCTTATTAATTTTCCCTTCTTCCATGCATATAAATAAACTGCAAAAACCTTCATACTTTTATGTCCGACTTCTGCGCTCATTTTCCTATCTGTCCATGTCTCCATTGGCCTTTTAACCTCAACATGTTAGCTGGACGTTGACATTTGTTTACATTTTACAATCTCTTTCTGTCTTTTATTTGCCCATTGCTGCTTTATGCAGTTTTCTTGCCCTAATGTTATGAAGGTGGACAAATGGCTCTCTCTGTTGAAATATCCACTGTGCAGTTAAAAGTAATGGTGTAGGAAATGCAAACATGATATTTGCTCTTCTGCTGGATAGATTTTTTTGCTACCAGTTTGTGGCTTGCTGAGATGGTGTGTTTGTAGGGATCTTATCGTCGCCGTTGTCGGTGCTGCTGCAACAACAACAACACAACAACAACATCTCAGGAACAATATCATGGGGCCCTAAATTAAAGGCAAATATTTCTTCATAGGATCCACAATGAAACTGCATCTCATATAAATAAATACAAATCTTTGACATAACTTGGCAAATTGATAATGATAATCAAAATTATTCGAAGCTGAGAGTTATGACCCTGGAAATGTGGTGTCTATATGGCAGTGTTTCTCAACCTGGGGGACAGGACCCCTTGGGGGTTGTGAGGGGGTGTCAGGGGGATTGCCAAAGACCATCGGAAAACACAGTATTTTCTGTTGATCATGGGGGTTCTGTATGGGAAGTTTGGCCCAATTCTGTTGTTGGTGAGGTTCAGAATGCTCTTTGATTGTACGTGAACTATAAATTCCAGTAACTACAATTCCCAAATGTCAAGGTCTAATTTAAGCAAACTCCAGTAGTCTTCACATTTGGGCATATTGAGTATCCGTGCTAAGTTTGGTCCAGATCCATCATTGTTTGAGTCCACAGTGCTCAATGGATGTAGATGAACTACAACTTCAAAACTCAGGATCAATGCCCACCAAACCCTCCCAAATGACAAAATAAATCCTTCCTAATCCCACCAGTATACAAATTTGTATGTATCTTGGACATATTGGGTATTTGTGCCAATCTGGTCCTGTGAATGAAAATACTGCCTGCATATCAGATATTTACATTATGATTCTTAACAGTAGCAAAATCACAATTATGAAGAAGCAACAAACATAATGTTATGGTTGGGGGTCACCACATGAGGAACTGTATTAACGCATTAGGATGATTGAGAAACCCTGCTGTCTGGGTTCAATAGTGACAAGTAGCTGGATTAATCTGGTGCAGCTAAAAACAGCAATTGATTATTCAACATAGAAATATTCACTTCCTTCAGCCAGTAGAATTTTATTAGTAAGGAACAGATAGACATGTGGCATAAGCTGCTGATTCCCTGTGATGCCAATTGCTAGTCTTCCATTCTTTATATTGATACTTTATTTATTATGACATTTGCTTCCCAGTAGTTTCACTTGCCTTCCTTCCTTCCTTTTTGTTCTATCTGATACGGATTTATCCATCTTTCTGTACAACCACCTGTATAGGTCTGTCTATTTTTCTGTTCACTTCCATATATCATCCTAGAAACTTTCTCACATGCTCTCACATGTGCAAGTACTGTACATACATCTTAATGTGCCTCATTATTTTATTTATTGGAATGACAAGGGGCAATCTATTCTGACCTGATCCATTCCATCTTTCCCATCTTCAAGACATTGACTTGCCTTCCCATTGATCTAGACCCCAACGCCTCCATATAGCTCCAGTGCCGGTCTCGCTGCTTGCATCACAAGTAAAGGATGAGGGGAGTTATAAATGCCCCTGAAGCTGATCGCCGGAGGAGGAAACCGAATTTGACTACAAGAAGTCTTTACTCTATTGGCAAGTCACCTAGGTAAGAATCAGGTGTCCATCTCAAGTGGAGGGAAGTGCTTTTAAACAAGTAGGGGGAAATGTTATATGTACACCTGCTTTAAAAGAGACAACATTTAACTTATTTCTCCAGGACATGTTTCTTCCTTGTTGTGCTTCTTGATGTTAACAGCAATGAGACAGACAAAAGAAACTCACAAAGGTCTCTGGATCATTGTAGTTATCCTCAACTCAAGTTGGCTGCTGACTTCAGGAACCTTGCTTCCCAAACTGCATAATTCAGGCAGGTAGGTGGACATTTTTCCATTAGAGTTTGCTTTTCCTATCTTGATATACTCATTCTAGATCTATTAACTTTAGGAGCCATTAGGTATGGGTTGCCAGACTAAAAGGGTTCATGTGTCTTTAATGGTTGCATAGAAGAGAGAACTTCAGCAAGTGCAGCTTGTTCCCTGGTTTCGTAAGATGATTTTCCTTCTTCTTCACAATCATTCAATGTATAGAAAACTTTTTAGCTGGACTGGGTTGCTGTGAGTTTTCCAGGCTGTATTGCCATGTTCCAGAAACATTATCTCCTGATGTTTCACTCACATCTATGGCAGGCATCCTCAGAGGTTGCGAGGTCTATTGAAAACTTGGGAAGCGAGGTCTATATATCTGTGGAATGTCCAGGATGGGAATGAGAACTCCTGTCTGCTTGAGGCAAGTGTGAATGTTGCAATTAGCATTGAATGGTCCTGGCTGCTTCCTGCCTGGGGGAATCCTTTGTTGGGAGGTGTTAGCTGGTCCTGATTGTTTCCTCTCTGGAATTCCCCTGCTTTTGATGCTGTTTATTTGTTGTCCTGATTTTAGAGTTAGCCAGATTTTGTTCATTTTTATGGTTTCCTCCTTTCTGTTGAAATTTTCCACAAAACAACAGGGGATGTCTCTGGGCAGGAAGCAGCCAGGCTTTGAAGCTGCAAGGCTATTCAATGCAAATCAAGGTGGCCTATTGCTACAGTCACCCTTGCCTCCAGCCGACAAGAGTTCTTTCTCCCACCCTGGACATTTCACAAATATATAGCCCTCACTTGCCTAGTTTCCAACAGACCTCACAACCTCTGAGGATGCCTGCCACAGAAATAAGCGAAAGGCCAGGAGAAAATGCTTCTGGAACATAGCCATGCAACTCAGAAAACTCACAGAAACCCAGTGATCCCGGCCACGAAAATCAACTTACATTATCAATTACCACAATCTTTGCTTCCACTACTCCAACTTGGTCAGCTTGCAGGGAGAGTCCTTACTATTTGCATTTCCCCATGTAAGTCTTGGATGTCCTGAAATAGAACTCACTTCCAGAAGAGGTTGTGACAGTTATGGAACTCACTTCCAGAAGAGGTTGTGACAGCTGTCAGCCTGAACAACTTCAAGGCAGGATTAGACAGATTCATGGATACCAAGTGTATCAGTAGTTACTGAAAAGGACATTCAAGTGCCACCTTGGAGTTGGTTGAGGTAGGCAGGATTTCCCTGGGTACTGGTTGTGGGGGGTCGGGAGCAGGTCAGGGTTTTGCCCTCCCTTCTGCTCGAGATCCCCGTGTACAACTGGTGGGCCACTGTGTGATACAGAATGCTGGACTAGATGGGCTGAGGTCCGATTCAGCATGGCTCTTCTTATGTTCTTATGTTCTTAGAAGTCTTGGATGTCCTGAAATAAAATTCAGCCTCAGGAGCAAAGTGGATGGTGATTGAAGCAAGTTAGGTGGAATTGCTCCACTTCCCAAAGCAAAAAACAATTTCAGGTCTTATTTTTGTTAGGGAGAATTATCTAAATTGGGTGATTCACATAAGGACTTTCCACCGCATTTATTGGCCCATTAGTTAAGGTTCTATGGTTCTCCATCAACAGGGCCATAGCCAGGATTTTGTTTCGGAGGGGGCTGAGTTTGGTTTGGGGGGGGGGGCTGAGACTGGGTGGAAGAGGGTCTACCCTAGCAAATCTTTTGTATTGTTATCCCAATAACCCCATTAATGTGGGATATAATGAGCATGGTGATCAGATCATGATATGAATAAACATAACAGTTTAAATAATGTACCAGTAAGGCCTTTTCGCGGACCACCATGAGAATTTCGGGGGGGGGGGGCTGAAGCCCCCTTAGCCCCCCCTGGCTACGTGCCTGTCCATCAACAACAGGGCTTTATTGATCCTTAGTAAAAGAGAGTAAAATTGATGATGGAAAAGAAAAAATGTAACAAATATTGTGAAACTGCATAATATACTATTGTGTGTTCAACCCCCTTAAGGATATTTGCCTTGACGAAATACTAGGGGTGTTACACTGTAGAATGAATGCAGTTTGACAATACTTTAACCACCATGGTTCAATGCTGGGAAACCCTGGGAGTTGTAGTTCTATAAGGCCTTTAGCCTTCTCTCAGAATGTTGATCCTTCAACAAACTAAAAATCCCATAATTCCATAGCATCGAGCCAAAGTATTTTGAGTGGTGTCAAACTGCATTGGGTAGTTGTAGGTTTTGAAGGCTATATGGCCATGTTCTAAACGTCTCTCCTGACGTTTCGCCTGCATCTATGGCAAGCCTCCTCAGAGGTTGTGAGGATGCTTGCCATAAATGCAGGCGAAACGTCAGGAGAGAATGCTTCTAGAAAATGGCCATATACCCCGAAAAACCTACAACAACCCAGTAATTCTGGTCATGAAAGCCTTCGGCAATACATCAAACTGCATTCTTTCTACAGTGTAGATTCAATGCTAGTTCTGTAGTAATCTCACAATGGGTCTTGGAAGAAAGTTTCCTCTCCATACTTTTTGTCCCACCAGGCTTTGGAAGCGTGAGGCATCCCAGTATACTCCAGCAGGGAGTACTGATGATCTCAAGGTCTCCCTCTTTCCCTGGCATATCCGCAGCCCTTCCATCACGCTGCGTGACTGGAGCCTCAAGTGGATGTCCTCAGATGTCTCAGCGCCGCAGGAGGAGGACAGCAAAGATGATGGGGAAGACAGGACGTCCCACCTGTGGGACCCAGTGAGACAGGAAGGCAGCTTTCCTGGGGGCCAAGGGGCAATGCTGTATCCCTCTGGCTGGGTTCCAGGATGGGGTGGGAAGCGGAGCATTGTGGTCGCCGATGACACTGCTTTCCGGGAGAAAAGCAAGATGCTGACCGCAATGGAAAGGCAGAAGTGGCTCAACTCCTACATACAGAAATTCTTGGTGGTGAACTCTGATTGAGATGGGGCAGTGAACTGCAAGGGGCAAAGGCAATAGCTGGTGGGATGGGAGACAAGTTAGCTGTCCAGTACGACCCCTTTATCCATTGGAGATGCATTTCAGAACTTCCCATAAAAACAGAAAACCATGGATAACAACAAGCCCTACTAAAACGAATGATTTCTAATGGAAGTTATCATAGATTAGTCCTAGAGGACCTATAAAATTCCTAGAGAAGTATTTCCTCTAGGAATGTGTTTGGTTCTCCAGGGTGACGCTATGGCATGCTTGCAGTAGTAGCATGCATGGAGGACCACCTGTCCCCATATTTTGCCAGATGCAGATAGGTGGAACCACAGGTACTGTTTTCATGAGTACGAGAGCTGTACTGTATTGCACTACTCACTGAAACCCATGAATACAGTGGTTCTCAACCTGGGGTCCCCAGATGTTTTTGGCCTACAACTCCCAGAATTCCCAACCAGCTTACCAGCTGTTAGGATTTATGGGAAGGCCCAAAACATCTGAGGACCCCAGGTTGAGAACCACTGCTTTAATAGATATGCCTGGATCTCAGTGTATGTGATTGAATGACATTGCAGAAAAAGGTATCGAGAGTCTTCTGGCACAACAAGCATTGTCCCTGATACACAAGAGCAGGGATGGGTGACTTTCCATCTTCAGGGTCCACCTTGGAGTATTTGAAACTCACTGGGTTGTTGCAACTCTGTAGTGCAGGAGGGTGCAAGAGCATTAGACTATAGGGGCCTTGTAAAACTGACGGGCAACATGTCTAGTCTTTCAGAAGGAAAACACTAGTGGAAGCGATAGCAAACCACAAAACCAGGGCACAGGCATTCCACAAGCCCCACTCAAGAATGGTGTTGACATGGAAGATGCAGGTTCAATTCCCTTCTCATATTTGAAGACTCCTACCTCTCCATCTGATTATTGTCTCATCCTAACGTATTTACTCATTAAGTTGTTGCAAAGACACAACTGGGACGAGCAGGGATGAACCATGCATGCTTCCCTGAGCTTCTTGAAGGCAACGGTGTGATACTAAATATAAATATATATAAATATAAGGTACTAAATCTAAGACTGCCAGTTTTGATCTGCCTCAAGGCAACTGTGTTTTGTTATATGCCTGTAAAAACGTTACCTGCTAATTTCTGTACAGCGATTCTCAATTAAAGGGGTGCAAGCATGCAAGACCTCTGTCGTCATTTTCCTGCCCTAAAGAACCCAAGAATTGATTGTCATGGATGTTGTCTTGGAGTCTCTGCTGTCATCCCAAGCTGTTTCTTTGGCAATGACCTGTCTCAGCTCTCTGTCGGTTTGGGGGATGCTAGATTGCCTTCTTTTGGAATAAGGAGCCCCACAAAATTAATATCCACACTGTTGCTTTGAGGAAAAGGTAACAATTTATTAACAGAACTTGGGCCTAACTCCACCCAGGCATTAGCTTTATTTCCCTATAAAAAAGTTCATATTTAAAACTTGAAAGATAACTTAATGATTCTGAGGCTGCCATACATGGATTTTCCTGAGGAGTATAAATGACAGTTCTCCTTGCTCTCAATCTCTGGTGTATGGGGCTTAAGGGCACCCAAAACCCAAGGCATTAATGTGAAGTCTTGGCTCTGCCTTTTCCTCTCCTCTGCTTTAGTCCCCTTGTTTATAGACCTTCCCAGTAGTGTAGATAACTTCCTTTGTATTAGTTTTTGGGTGGAGCTTAAAATCCCCCCAGAGGCCAATCTTAGTTCATATTCTGTTGTTTATTTACATTGGTTTGTATTTTAAGTTATTTTATTTTCAGATTTTCTGTTGTGTTCTTTTGTTATATTGTGTTTACTGTATTGATGGGCGGGACCCCATGTAAGCCGCCCTGAGTCTCCTTGGGGCGATGGTGGCAGGGTATAAATAAAGTATTATTATTATTCCATTTCCCTGCACAAAGCTTTTTGCGGGACTCTTCCTTATTTCTACAGCAGAGCTACAGTGAATTAGAGGCTTGGATATTGTCTGTTATCCTAAGCCTAGCAATCCAAAACAGGAATTCTTAGCACCTGCTGTATTTAGCAGTATTTTTATACCAACAGTCCAAAGGACAACAGAAGCTTTTGACCAACCTAAGCATCACAGGAGAGAAGATTAAGACAGTTTGTAAGCAACAATTTATAATCCATCACTTTGCACCAGAGGCAAGAGAGAATTTCAAAGACTCCAGAAATATGATTGCAACCAGCAAGATCTCCATTATTATTATTATTATTATTCATTTATGACTTAAAATCTCCTTTTGTAATGTATTGTTTTAAATTACCTTATGATAGTCCCGGGTGGAGTTAACCCTTTAGTCATCTTATTTCAGTAAACTCATAACAGAAGGTATAAAGATAGCCCTCAAGTAAAGCCAGACAATATAGTTTTCGCAAAGGCTGGGGTGTGCCATCACAGTTAACCAGTTGGGTGAAAGTATAATAGCTGGGACCCAGTGCCACGAACATTATGCAGAATGCAGGTGCGAGACAATACCACTGAAGTAATTTAACGCAAGGCGGAACAGATAACAGTGAAGGAATGTAACAGTTCTTTAATGAGAAATAATAAACAACCGTTTGGAAAATGGTTTAGGAAGACCTTAAACAGGATAGCAATCAGCAATCTGACCCAAAATATTATTAAACCGTTCAATGTTGTTCCCAACCCACATTCAGGCTGTCCACAAACTCCAGGGCGTTGGGCACAAATTCAACGTGCTTGGCAAAAACTCTGGCAGCTCCGTTGTCCGAAACTGCTCTATAAACTGGATTGCATTTATTTTACACCACTCCTATTCCCCCCCCCCTTCTATCCTTTCTTCTAATACAATTATGAACTATCTTCCCGACTTGGCCCCCCTGCATCTCTCAGTCCGCCCCCTCTCTCGACCACGTGGTTGGACATATGTTCCCTTCCCTCACTCACAACTGCCATTGCGCTATCAGCGTAACAGCTTTTATTTTATTTTTACAAAATATTAAAGGGGGGCTTAGGCTGAAGAAGAACAAGGGAGTCCAGGGGTGTTCTCCCTTCAAGGAAACCTCAAGATGTCCTTTGGTGGTGGTGGTGGTGGTGGTGGGGCACAGGATTCCCTTTTCACCCTCATGGGGGGACGGACGTTGGTCCTTATTTTGTGTATCAGGATTTCCTTCCCACGAAAGCCGGGGGAGGTTGCTACTTCTGGAACCGGTCCAGTGCTGACCGCAGTCCTTTCTGGGAGGAGGCCCCCCTTTTGCCCTCCTTTCTTTCTTTCTCCGTCCGCTGCGATTGGGCCTCGGTGGCTGTCGCTTCCTTCTCTGCTATACTTTTCTGGATCGCAGCCTGGTGCTCCTCGGTGGTCACTTTCTTCTTCCTCCGGAGCCGGTGGGTGGCCGAGTCGCACCCCTTCATCCTTTTCTGGGGGCATAACTCTCACAGCACTGGGTCCCAGCTATCATACTATCACCACCAGTTGTTCTTTACTAATAGATGGAAGTACTGGTCATATAGTAACTACTTGATGGTAACTGGTTTATGGTGAAGCACAAACTGTTAAGTTATAGCTACTGTTTGCGGTTATTGATGGTGAAGCTCAACTGGTTGTGTTAAATTGATTTGAAATGGCTTGTCCAAGCCTGAATCTCTGGGACCGACTGAAGACACTTCCTGTCTCAAGGATTTTCTGGTGGTCTATGCCAGTGTTTTTCAACCTTTTTTGAGCCGCGGCGCATTTTTTACATTTACAAAATCCTGGGGCACACCACCAACCAAAATGACACAAAACGACACTCTAACACAGTGATACATATAGTTAATATGTTTTAAAATGTATTTATACACTCAGTGTGAAACCTGGGCCTGTTTTGATGAACACAACATAGATATCCTGGCAGGAATGGCAGAAAGACACACACGAAGGTCTTGCTCAACAGCTGGGAGTTATAGTTCACCCGCAATCAAAGAGCATTCTGAACTCCACCAATGATGGAATGGAATCAAAACTTCCCACACAGAACTACCATAACCAAGAGAAAATACTATATGAGTTTGGTGGGCATTGACTTTGAGTTTTCGAGTTGTAGTTCACCTATATCCAGAGAGCACTGTGGAGGGGAGGGAGGAAGACGTGGGGCGAGTCTGCGCAGTAGTGCGTGCACGGGCCACGTCTTCCTCCCTCTCCCCTCCCACAGAAGCGGCAGCGTAAGCAAAGCGAGGCAAAGCGAGCAGAGCAAGGCTGGGAAGAAGGGAGCCCGAGGGGAGAAGAAAAAGTTTTCGGCAGGAGGGGAAAGAAAGGGTATTGGAGGTTCCAATTTCCCACGGCACACCTGATGATCGCTCACGGCACACTGGTTGAGAAACACTGGTCTATGCTATAAAATGGCTCCTTTACCTCAGAGAAAGGGCGGGAGTGGCCAACTGACACAAAATGGCTCCTTTTTGCTCAGGCAAAAGTGGGAGTGGCCAACTAACTGACACAAAATGGCTCCTTTTTCCTCAGGCAGAAGTGGGAGTGGCCAGCTAACTGACACAAAATGGCTCCTTTTTGCTCAGGCAAAAGTGGGAGTGGCCAACTAACTGACACAAAATGGCTCCTTTTTCCTCAGGCAAAAGTGGGAGTGGCCAACTAACTGACACAAAATGGCTCCTTTTTCCTCAGGCAAAAGGGGCGTGGCCAACTGACACAAAATGGCTCCTTTTTCCTCAGGCAAAAGTGGGAGTGGCCAACTAACTGACACAAATAGCTCCTTTTTCCTCAGGCCAAAGGGGGCGTGGCCAACTGACACAAAATGGCTCCTTTTTGCTCAGGCAAAAGGGGGCGTGGCCAATTGACACAAAATGGCTCCTTTTTCCTCAGGCAAAATTGCGGGAGTGGCCAACTAACTGACACAAATAGCTCCTTTTTCCTCAGGCAAAAGGGGGCGTGGCCAACTAACTGACACAAAATGGCTCCCTTTTTCTCAGACACAAGGGCAAACAAAATGGCTGACACAAACTAGGATGGGTTTTCTTAAGCTCCATCCTCATAAAAACTAACATAACAGTAACTGCTCTAAAACGATGGGCGAGAAAGCCAAACAAAGGGATCTGGAATTGGTGCACTTCCAGCACAGGGCCCTTCCACTCTGGACATTGTTGACATTGTGATTCTACTTTAACTACAACCTATGAAATCCTGAAGTCTGTTGCATGTTGACATACTCTGGTTGAAGGTCCTAAATATGGTATATCTGACTCCATTTTGTTCCCTTCACCTGGTATCATTCAAATACATCAACACAGAAGACAAGCCATTTAGAAGAGAAAAGTTTATTTAGTCAGTCTACAGGGCTTCTCTGAGGCACAAGCGCAGCCTCAAGTCCAAGTCCCTCCATAAGCAGGAAGGAAATTAATTGATTTACGTGAAAATCTTGAGCAAGAGATCAGGAGAACGCTTCAGCAGGGCAGTGTGTATCTCTCTATTTCGTTTCCATACCTTTAGAAAATTACCTTTTTAAATACTAGCTCTAAAAATATTCCATCCAGGGGTAGCAAGAGAGATTTGGGGAGTTGCTGTCCAAATAAGTAACTTCTCTAAGGTTGGTCAAGTGAGTGCAAGCACTAGGGGTATAGGTGTAATACCAGATCAGACTATTTGTCTGTCTAACCAAGCCAATACAACCCTCATATCTGTGAGGAATATGTCCCAGGACCTTCCATAGATAAGCAAAACCCATTCAACAAACTTCCAGCAGAAGCATACCACAGAGTTACACTGGAGGACCTAGGACAGGCATGGGCAAACTTCAGCCCTCTAGGTGTTTGGGACTTCAACTCCCACAATTCCTAACAGTCTCAGGCCCTTTCTCTCACCGAAACTTCTCACACCAGGCCTACTCATATTGAGGCCTACCTCACACTGAGACCTTTCTCTCACTGAGGGTTCTCTCAGGCTGAGGCCTTTCTCAAAGCTCACACTGAGGCCTTTCTCCCACTGAGGGCTCTCTAAGGCTGAGGCCTTTCCCAAAGCTCACACTGAGATCTTTCTCTCACTGAGGGCTCTCTAAGGCTGAGGCCTTTCTCAAAGTTCACACTGTGGCCTTTCTCCCACTGAGGGCTCTCTAAGGCTGAGGCCTTTCTCAAAGCTCACACTGAGGCCTTTCTCCCACTGAGGCAGGGGTGAGCAATTACCGGCCCTCCAGGTGTTTTGGACTTCAACTCCCAGAAATCCTAATAGCTGGTAAACTGGCTGGTATTTCTGAGAGTTGAAGTCCTGGAGGGCTGGTAATTGCCCACCCCTGCACTGAGGGCTCTCTCAGGCTGAGGCCTTTCTTCCACTGAGGGCTCTCTAAGGCTGAGGCCTTTCTCAAAGCTCACACGAAGGCCTTTCTTCCACTGAGGGCTCTCTCAGACTGAGGCCTTTCTCAAAGCTCCCACTGAGGCCTTTCTCCCACTGAGGGCTCTGTCAGACTGAGGCCTTTCCCAAAGCTCACACTGAGGCCTTTCTCCCACTGAGGGCTCTGTCAGACTGAGGCCTTTCTCAAAGTTCACACTGAGGCCTTTCTCCCACTGAGGGCTCTCTCAGACTGAGGCCTTTCTCAAAGCTCACACTGAGACCTTTTTCCCATTGAGGGCTCTGTCAGACTGAGGCCTTTATCAAAGCTCACACTAAGATCTTTCTCTCACTGAGGGCTCTCTCAGGCTGAGGCCTTTCTCAAAGCTCCCACTGAGGCCTTTCTCCCACTGAGGGCTCTCTAAGGCTGAGGCCTTTCTCAAAGCTAACACTGAGGCCTTTCTCCCACTGAGGGCTCTCTAAGGCTGAGGCCTTTCTCAAAGTTCACACTGTGGCCTTTCTCCCACTGAGGGCTCTCTCAGACTGAGGCCTTTCTCAAAGCTCACACTGAGGCCTTTCTCCCACTGAGGGCTCTCTAAGGCTGAGGCCTTTCTCAAAGTTCACACTGTGGCCTTTCTCCCACTGAGGGCTCTCTCAGACTGAGGCCTTTCTCAAAGCTCACACTGAGGCCTTTCTCCCACTGAGGGCTCTCTCAGACTGAGGCCTTTCTCAAAGCTGACAATCGAGCATCAAAGTCCCTCCTTCATGGTTTCCACCTTTGGCTTAAGTGGCTGAGGGGGGAAACGAAAGGCCCTGAGGCTGTTAGGAATTGTGGGAGTTGAAGTCCAAAACACCTAGAGGGCTGAAGTTTGCCCATGCCTGACCTAGGAAATGCCTTAAGAGGACATATTTTGGTAGACACAAATAAATGAAAGTACGACCTTGTAAACAAATGGGACACACAAATTGTGTAATCTCGTTTTTTCTTCTCCATAGTCTAACTAAAAATACCCATAACCAGATCCATTCAAATGGAAACACCCGCAATTAAGACTTTCTGCTTGCATTCTCTAAGCTACAGCTACTCAGCAAGATTGAGCAAAGATAAAGTGTTTGGAAAAGAGAAAGTATGGAAGAGAAATAGGGAATTGGGGCATTAGTAAGTAGTGTGAGGAGCACAGGTGAGAGTCTACTACTGTTGTATTGGCTCATCCAACAGCGGCAGGGGCAGGCGTGAAACAGCTCTTTGGTCTGAAAAAAGAAAGACAAAGGTTTTTAGGTTCTTATCCTTGCCTGTTCTGTTTCACTTTGTATATATTTCACCTATCTGGAGTGTAATAATATCTTACAACTCTCATTGTGTGTAGGACAGTGGTTTTCAACCTTCCGAATGCCGCGATCCCTTAATACAGTTCCTCATGTTGTGGTGACTCCCAACCATAAAATTATTTCCATTGCTACTTCATAACTGTAATTTTTCTACTGTTATGAATCATAATGTAAATATCTGGTATGCAAGATGTATTTTTCTTCACTGGGCCAAATTTGGGAGTTGTAGTTGCTGGGATTTATAGTTCACCTACAATCAAGGGCATTCTGAACCCCATCAATGATAGCATTGGGCCAAACTTCCCACACAAAACCCCCATGACCAACAGAAAATATTGTGTTTTCTGATGGTCTTTGGCAACCTCTCTAACGCTCCCTCACAAGTCTTCCAGGAGTCCTGACCCCCAGGTTGAGAAACAATGGTGTAGGCGGTATACTGAAGGTTGAAGTCCAAACATAGAATGCATTGAAGCTTTGTCCTTAAGCCACAACAAGCTATCCACAGCAAGCTGACTTATACCAGGTCAAATAACAATGACCAGCACACATGTTGGTGTTTCAAAAGTCTGGTTTATGGGTATATTTGTCCTGCTGATTCAAAAAATGCCATCAGTTTTCCCTTATCAGCTTTAGTTGAGATACAGAATATGTTCCATATGCCAGTTGCCATCTGCCTGTCCACAGAAAACCATGATAACCATAACTAAGAAACTAGAGCTGATGTGGTCTATCTGATGCAGGTTTCTGAATCAGTGCACCAAGTAACCCACATCAAGTCTAAAAACCAAGATACCAAGAATTTTGTTTGTTGTTGTG